>JASCIV010000319.1:0-24614 GCA_030374735.1 Gracilaria caudata
CAGGCAGAATAAATACCCGAACCCAGCAGAAGTCTGCTGGTGTTCGGAGGCATCCTTGGCAGAGTCTGCCGAGGGCTTCGTGCCTGCTCCTGTGCTCTCCCTGCTGCGCGAGCGCGATGCGACTACGATTACACTGCGTCTCCGCGCCTTTCCCTACTCTGATCAACACTACCACAGCCAGCTTTGCATAGCTTCTACTGTATCCGTCACCGCACACAATATCAGTTAGACGCTCAAGACATCTCTGTTTCCTGGCTACGCCCCGCTTGCAAGCCAACTTCTGTGCCATCAGCCTGCGCTTGTAATCGAAACGATGAACTTTGAAGGAGCTGGGCCACATCAAATTCTTCGATGACGTATAAAAACCTACCCTAACACACTATTACATTGCGGCGTGGTGCACCAGTTGAGTGCTCGCCATTGCCCGAATGACTGTGGGGCATCACCATGATGGTGCTCGATGGTTACCTGCCAAGAAGATGAGCTGAAACGAGATCATCACGAACTACAAGGTACATCGCTGTAGCAGCTACAGGTACGTGGTTGACAGTCGCACACGTTGATTGGAGGAGGTCACGTGATATTGCACGTGCTGGTCACATCTACCTGGGAGATCGATTCCTCCAGCCTCCCAATCAGAAGGGGGCGGCAGCGATGCACCCTCCGTTTCAGCGGCGGCGTCGTCGTGACTGAAAGTCGACGAACTTGCATGCTGCGAAGTGATGTGCTTGGAGCCCGAGGAGGTGCTGGAACCCGTGCGGAGCGATGGGACGACGCGTTTCTGGCCAGAGACTGCCATGAGATGATACTTCTTTGTTAACCTGATGTCTTTGCTGCTGTTCCTGTAACGGGCACCTTCGAACAGTGCTCCTTTAGGCCGATTCTGATCTTGATAATCTGCGGAGCTGAACACAGGGTATGTAAGGGGAAGATCATAAGTCACCATAATACGTGCGTGTTGCGCACTGTGCAACGATTCCCGCACACGGCAGGCGTTGATGCGCTTGCGGCAATCGCGCTGGGCGAGTAGGTACGTTCGTAGCATCTGAGGGAGATATCAAGAATAGAGCTAATCAAAAGTTTCGGGGAAATTGCAGGCCTGTGTACGAACGAGGATCACGTGTGTTATGTCTGGAATTGTAAGGACCGAGTGGGGGTCACACGGTACAACACAAAAACAGGGCTTCAAAGGACGCAGGAGCTGTTTCGCTACACAGAAAAAGGTCTTCGGTTCTGTTTTGCAGTCAGCGCCGATGGGAATCGTGTTGTGTCTGGGTTGAAGAATGGCAGGATGCGGATATGGGACCGGCGCAACGGAGAGGCGGCGGGAGGCGTGCTCGTCGGTCACAAAGATGAGGTGACTTGTGTGGCTGTGAGCGGTGATGGAAGTCGCGTTGTATCCGGATCAGTTGATGAGACAGTGCGATTCTGGGACTGGCAAAGCAGAGAGGCGGTGAGAGATGCACTCGTCGGCCATACCAATCGCGTGACGTGTGTGGCGGTGAGCGGCGATGGAAGTCGAGTAGTGTCCGGATCAGCCGACAAGACGGTACGAATATGGGACGGGTGTAGCAGAGAGGCGGTGGGAGGCGTGCTCGTCGGTCACACCCAATGCGTGATGTGTGTGGCGGTGAGCAGTGATAAAAGTCGCGTTGTGTCCGGATCAGTTGACAAGACCGTGCGAATATGGAATGGGCATAGCGGAGACGCAGTGGGACACGCTCTCATCGGTCATAGAGATTGGGTGAAATGTGTGGCGGTGAGCACTGATAGAAGTGTGGTTGTGTCCGGATCAGGCGACAAAACGGTGCGAACATGGAAAGGGCGCGCGGGGTGACGGTGGGAGAGGCGGCGGGAGAGGCGGCGGGAGAGGCGGTGGGGGAGACAGAGGGAGAGGCGGTGGGAGAAACGGTGGGAGAAGCGGAGAGAGAGGCGGAGGGAGAGACGGTGGGAGAGACAGTGGGAGAGATTCTCGTCGGTCACAAAGGTGAGGTGACTTATGTCGAGGTGAGCGCTGATGGAAGTCGCGTTTTGTCCGGATCAGTTGATAAAACGGTGCGAATATGGGACGGACGCAGCGGAAGGGAGTTGGCAGGCACGCTCGTCCGTGACACTGGGAGGATGTTGCATGTGGCGGTGAGCGGTGATGAAAGTCGGGTTGTGTGCGGCTCAGGTGACGAGACGATTGAGATATGGGACGAGCGCAGCGAAGAGGCGGAAAAAGATGCGTTTGCCGGTCACAAACGTACGGTGAGGTGTGTTGCCGTGAGCGGTGATGGAAGTCGCGTTGTGTCCGGATCAAGCGACAAGGCGGTGCGACTATGGGACGGGCACAGCGGAGAGGGGGTGGGAGATGCGCTCGTCGGTCACAAAGAGTGCGTCAGTTGTGTGGCCGTGAACGGTGATGGAAGTCGCATTGTCTCCGGATCACACGACAAGACGGTTCGGATTTGAGACGGAGCCGCGGAAAGGCTGTAGGAGACGCTCTTGTCGGACACAACCACTGGGTGAAATGTGTGGCGGTGAGCAGTGATGGGAGTCGTGTGGTGTCTGGATCAGGCGAACCGACGGTGCGGGTATGGGACGGGCGCAGCGGTGCACTCATTGCGCTACTGATGCATGGGGCGTCGGTGCGTCGAGTGGCGGTGGACGCCGAGGGGTGGCGTGTTGTGACGGTTCGGCGGCGTGGTTGAGGGGACGACAGGCTGCGGGAGGTGAGCGGCGCGCAGCGTAGTGTGACGGAGAGTGTGATGACGTCCGGCGACGCTGCATGGCTCCCAACGATGGCGCGACCTGTCGCTGTCGTGGTCTCCCCCCCGAGGCAGTGGCAATCAACGCCGTGGTTTGAGACTATCAAATTGAGAGGTGCCGCGACGGCACACCTCTGCGGCTGGCCACGAGTGACGCGCCCTCCTTTTTCCGCGTCGAGCGCACTGACCTTTGTTTTTCAAAAGATTTTTCAACTTGCTGTAAAATAATTCGGTGATCACGCCCATATGACGGCTTGCGCGAGATGGCTTTCCCACAGCCGTTGGTGGGAGCAGCAGCGATGCACGCCTGAAGACGTGGCCGACAGCTCCACAAGCCCGAGACCGCAACGGAGAATCAGGTTCTCGCGAACGTGCGCCAAAGCGCGGGCCGCAGTGGGACTTCTTCGGTTCTGTGCTTGTCCAACACCCTCGTGCGATGAGTGTCCTCCCTTCGCCAGCCGTCTTTGCTGCTGTTGTTGTGAAATTCAGAGCGTCGAAGACAAGGCCAAAATTTTCCCTCTTATGGAAACTTATGACAATGGAATCGATCTTTTTCTTGCTGATATTATGGAACTTGGCACAATGCAGCACACGGGCAACAGCAGCGAGTCTACCAAGGGCACCCAATCGCCTCTCAAACTGGTTTTCTTGAAAAAGTTGCTACTATATGGCTCAAGGGACAGATGGTAGAATGGCAAGTACTAGTACGTGTAGTAAACTTGAAGATTTGGTTCACACTATGGTGGAAAGCCAAAGAGCTAACCACGGCGTGTGAATGCAGTCATCCTAGAAAAGTCAAAATGACAGAATGGGGAAAGAGAGAAGATATCCATCAATTTACATAGAACGTACAAAAAAAGGGGGCAGCAGACGACCATACGGCCTATTGGCCAGAATTTTGTCATTTCGTCATTCTGGTCTATTCTGGATGACCTCATTGGCATAGCCCTGGGAGCTTTTGAAGCCTTCTACTACAGATACCGAAGGTAGATATCTCGGATTCGCGTCGTTTTCGCTCTTCCCGTCAGGTGACTCGTATTTCATCATCTGCCTTCGTACCATGTGTCGTCGTTAAACAATTTGCCGGTGTACTTGCTGCATTCCAAATTGCCACACTTCTTTTGCCGCTCGAGTCTGCCCCAGGGCAGCTTTTTGCCATGCCCAGCTTCCCGCGACTCATCGAAAGCGACACACTCATCAAATCCAACGCTTTTGTCTCTTTTCCTCTCATCGAGTACCTTCCGTCATGACAAGTTTTGTGCCCTTTGCAGATGTGCTAAAAGTACTGGAACAGCTACAGAGCAGTGTGAACATCTTCTTCGAACGTAGAGATATCGACGAGGATAACCGTCGAACGCTTCGTCTGCTTCAACGTCAGTACAGTGCGGCCTCTGAAATGGTCCGAAAGCTTCACGAATATTCTACGGATTACATCACAGATAGAAGAATAAGCGTCTACGCTGCTACATTGGAAGAGAATGCCGAGGCCATCGCCGAACAGCAAAGACAACTTGAGAATCCAAAACGCATGAAGATCCTCTTCAAACGTGTAAGACGAACAAAGGATGTCCTTCAGCAGTGTGAAGATGATGTGAAGGAGTTCTTTGACTTTTTGAGTAGCCAAGTGGCCGAAACTCTCAAGGCTGGGCCTTCAGCAGGACCTGCCGAGTACAAGCCCCGTAGCAATGTTCCACACAATCCACTCCGATTAACATTGGATTATAATTCGACCAGATCTGAGGGACTACTCAAGGCGGCAGTGTTAGATGAAAGCGGAGGTATGATAGTTGCCGTTGTCGCCTCTGGTCAAGGTGGTGTTGGCAAGACGTGTGCTCTGCGAGGACTCTCAACGGATATAGATATCCAGCGAAGGTTTCCTGGTGGTATCCTGTACATTCAACTTGGACACGAGTCCAGTATACACACCATCATCCGAGGAATCAGAGGAGCTGTGGATTGTACGGGAGGAGGGGAACATTTAGCTCGCAAGCTCACAACGTTAAACACGCTCTCTGAGACAGTGGATGAAGCGTATCATTGGTTTGAGCCTCATATATGTCTGTTCCTAATCGATGATATCTGGTGGGTGAATGACATTGATTCCGATGTGTTCACAATCTTGCGGAGGATGTTGAACGGCGAGAGTCGTCTGGTGTATACTTCCAGAGACAAACGATTTCTTCATCGGACCGATAGATTGATAGAGTTCAACGTGAAAGAAGCACGTGGCGAGCTTGCGCGCCGTATGTTGATGACGCATGCTGGTTTTGATTTGGATGTGGAGCTTTTTGGTAAGAACAAGGACGCTTTTGGAGCTATTCTTGGACTATGCCAGGGACTGCCTCTTGCACTCGGCATAACTGGAGCATCTGTATTGCTCATCTCGCGCATGAAGCGCACAAATGAGAAGCAAAACGCATGGTCGGATTTTTATGAGGATATCTCGTCAGGCCGAATGGATATCTTGGATGAACCTGTGAAAGAGTACGGCACACTGTCCAAGATTGTTGACACGTCGTTGAGAGTTTTGCAGAGTCAGAATACGGGCGCAAGGTACGCGGAATGGTTTCGGGCTCTGTGTGTGCTTCGAAAGAAGCAGAGCGTTCCGCTTCACACTTTGCAACGGTTGTGGAATTTGGAAAGTTTGGACGAAGCTGAGAAGGTGGCATATACGTTATTTGATGTGTCTGTTGTGCAAGTATGGCGAGATACGAATGGACTTTGTATGGAACTGCACGATTTGGTTCTAGATATTGCAATTCGGCAAGCGTCAGAGGAGGAAGAATCGCAGAAGTTTTTCCAAACTCTGGTACGCAACTATATTCCAGGTGCTCACAGCAGTGGCGTCGAAGAGCAAGGTGCAGCCGGTGGTTCTACAGAGGAGCCGGCAATCACATCGAAGCGAAGAAAGCTTACGTTAGTCAAGCGAGGAAAGCGACCAAGGCTTTTGAGATTCGGGCGAGAAAAGGCAGCCGAAGATAGCAGATGGTCCAACACGTTGGAGAAGACATATGAACGGTATGTCCTGTACGAAGCGTGGTGGGATACTGATGACGATGGATATCTTCATGACAATCTCTGTCGTTTATTACTACACGCAGGCTACTGTGACGAGTTGCTAGTGTTACTCTCGAGATCGCAATGGATTGTGAAGCGCTTAACAGAGGGTGGAATCTACCAGGCGGAGCAGGACATCGATTACGGAAAGAAGGCCATTCGCCTGAGAGGATCTGTTGCTGAAGACGTGATCCACCATTTGGATATGGTTGCTAAGGCCGCGCGCATGAGCTGGAGTGCTGTGAGTGAAAACCCATACGAAGCATGGTTCCGGTTGTATGGGCATTTGGTGCGATTCGCACAGCAGTGCGGGCGAACTCGGGAATTCATCGACGATATAGAACGCTATGCACCGCGACCGTGGGCAAAACCATCAATTGGGTTTCTGCCGCCCGCCGAAGGAGTGCAAATAGAGCTAATTAGAAGCTTCGGTGAAATTGAGAGTCTATATGCAAACGAGGATCATGTGGGTTATGTCTGGAACTCTGAGGACCGAGTCGGAGTAACCCAGTACAACAGAAAAACTGGACTTCAGAGGACGCAGGAGTTGCTTCGCGGCAAAGAAGAGGACTTATGGTTGTGTTTCGCTGTCAGCTCAAACGGGAATCGCGTTGTGTCTGGGTTGCTGGATGGCAGGGTGCAAATATGGAATGGGCGCATCGGGGAGGGAGTGGGTGAAGCGCTAGTCGGTCACACATCGTCGGTGGATTGTGTCGCGGTGAGCGGTGATGGAAATCGCGTTGCGTCCGGATCAGACGACAACACAGTGCGAATATGGGACGGACGCAGTGGAGAGGCGGTGGGAGAAGCGCTCGTCGGTCACTTCGGTCCGGTGACGTGTGTGGCGCTGAGCGGTGATGGAAGTCGCGTCGCGTCCGGATCCTGGGACAACACGGTGCGAATATGGGACGGGCACAGCGGAGAGGCAGTGGGATACGCGCTTGCTGGTCACATCAACCGCGTGACTTGTGTAGCGGTGAGCGGTGATGGAGCTCGCATTGTGTCGGGATCGGACGACAAAACGGTGCGAATATGGGATGGGTGCAGCGGAAAGGCAGTGGGAAACGCGCTGGTCGGTCATACTGAGTTGGTGACGTGTGTGGCGGTGAACAGAGACGGAAGTCGCGTTGTGTCCGGGTCACGCGATACGACGGTTCGAATATGGGATGGTCGCAGTGGAGAGGCGGTGGGGGACGCACTTGTCGGTCATACCGATTGGGTGGACTGTGTGGCGGTGAGCGGTGACGGACGTGGCGTCGTGTCCGGATCACACGATAGGACGGTTCGAGTATGGGACGAGTGCAGCGGAGAGTCGGTCCGGGACACGCTCGTCGGGCACAAAGATGAAGTGACGTGCGTGGCAGTAAGCAGCGACGGAAGTCGCGTTGTGTCCGGATCACGCGACAAAACGGTGCGCCTGTGGGACGGGCACAGCGGACAGTCGGTGGGAGAGGCGTTTGTCGGTCACACCGATTGGGTAGAATGCGTGGCGGTAAGCAGTGATGGAAGCCGCGTGGTGTCCGGATCAGGCGACAAAACGGTGCGAATATGGGATGGTTGCCGCGGAGAGGCTGTTGGAGAAGCGCTTGTTGGCCACACTCATTGGGTGGGATGCGTGGCGGTGAGCAGTGATGGCAGTCGCGTTGTGTCCGGATCAGGTGACAAGACTGTGCGCATATGGAAAGGGCAAAGCGGAGAGATGGTGTGTGAGGCGCTCGTCGGTCACACCGACTGGGTGATGTGTGTGGCGGTGAGCAGTGATGGAATGCGAGTTGTGTCCGGATCACTTGACGAGACTGTACGAATGTGGGACGGGCGCTGCGGACAGGCGGTGGGAGACGCGCTTGTGGGTCACACGGATGGGGTGATGTGTGTGGCGGTGAATGGTGATGGAACTCGCGTTGTGTCCGGATCGCGCGACAGAACGGTTCGAGTTTGGGACGGGCGCAGCGGTGCACTCGTTGCCGTACTCAACCACGGAGCTGCGGTGGATCGTGTGGCGGTTAGTGCCGACGGGGCGCGTGTTGTGTCAATTGAAGTGCATGGGGACGACAAGCTGTGGGAAGTGAATGGGTTGCAGCGCAATGTGACGGAGTGTTTGATGACGTCTGGCGACGTTGCATGGCACTCAGCGCTGCGTGATCTGCCGCTCTCGTGGTCATCGCACCGGTTGGAAGAAGTTATTGCCGTCATTGCGACGCGCGAAGACAACTCACAACTGCAGCTGGCAAGCTGCGACTCACATCCCCTATTCCGCATCAAGGGTGCTGATGTTTGTTTTTCAAAGGATTTCTCGACATGCTGCAAAATCGTTCGGTGTTGACCAAGAACACGGCAGGCCACCGTCGCCGCCGGCACTGCACAGTTGATCGAAGCGCATAAGACACCAGGTAGCACCAGTTTGAATACATCATAAGTTCTCGCTTTCTTGTGGGCTCGCTTCGGAACTCATGTGGCACGAATGATAACGGCGTTGAATCAGAGCAGACCAGACGGAAGATGCAACGATGCACCTGGCCATTCGTTTCTGCATCGACACGTCGCTGATGAGGTGCCAAACAGCTGTAAAGCAGAGATCAGCGCAGAATCTCTCCGCATCTTCGGCAAAGGTGATCGAACGCATCAGCAATAGCACTCGCTCGTTGTTGCATTTGTTAGACACTCTTGTACGTTGAGTGCTCTCCTTGAGCGATCGTGGGAGATGTGCCAGTACGTCACGGCGAGAGGGTGAGTTGAATTGCGATGTGTGGCAACGAAAGTTGCGTTGTGTCCGGATCATGGGACAGGACGGTGCGAATATGGGATGGGCGCAGCGGAGCGGCGGGAGGACATGAGCTCGTCGGTTCCGCGGCGTGGATGGAATGTGTGGTGTTAAGCCATGACGGAAGCCGCGTTGCGTGCGATTTACCATGGGACAAGACGGTATGAATATGAGACGGATAAAGCGGGGTAGCCGTTGCGGTACACAATTACAGGGCAGCCGTGCGTCGAATGGCGAGGGATCATCCGTCTGACGAAATCGATACAACATGAAACCCGTCGGCATCTCTCTGGGATGCCGAGGGGTTGCATTTTGTATCGATTTCGTCAGACGGAGATGGCAAGTTGTAGAAGGGGGACGGAGTGTGTGACGACGTCTAGCGACGCTGGACGGTACTCGTGCTGCGCGACGTATCTCCGTCGTGGATATCCCGAGGGCCGGAGGCGGCCGTGATATGCCACGAAGAAACTCGTCCTCCACCCGCAGTGTGGGTCCACACCGACTCGGGCTGAAGCTCGAGCGAACCGTGTGCGGCTCAGAATTTTCGGTTGAGAGAATTCACTGTAAATCATTGCCGACAGTGACCCGCGGTGATTGGTGCGCCAGCAGTCACTTGGGGTTGCACGTGACCAACGCCTTTTTGCGCGGGATCAATTCCTACAGCCGCCCAATCAGATGCGAGCTACTGTGATGCTGAGTTTCGAGTTGGAGCTTGCGAAACGCGCGCCTTTTCGCGCCCCCGACATGCAGCTGCAAGCTCTCCGTCGCCGACGTGCTGGCTCTTCGGCGACGCCAGCGACGAGGCGGAAGCTGCCAGACAGAGATTTGGACCATGCGTAAAAGCATGCGGAGCGATGAGCTGGCCTTATTCTGCGTCTGTCCGGGGCTCGCGCGCAAAGAGCCTTCTCTGCAACCCATCCGTCTCTCTGCGGTTGCTTTACGAGCGGAGCGTTGGTGGTGAGTACTGCGCAACGACGATATGCCGGTGGCCAAAATGTACGCCGCGGCCATTTTGCCAAAGATCTTGATGAATCTGGCAGGTTATTGGGGTCATCAGAAAACGTCAATACAACAGAATGACAAGGACGCCCCTGCCCTGGAATAAGTCCTTCAGGTTACACAGAACGCACAAGCTTCCTCCATTACTGTCGAGTTGTCATTTTGAAGCATCGAGCCCCCGTTTCATAACAGATAAACTTCACGAGGGTACATACGATGCGCTTGTCGGTGCGCTTGTCGGTGCGCTTGTCGGTTCGCTTGTCGATGCGTCTATTGGCTATGATGTGTCATTCCGCTCATTTCTGACACGTCCTTGCTAGTACCAGAGCGTCGAGACGAAAGGCGTTGATCTTGCTCCTCTTGATTCGCTCTTCAACATCTGTCGTGCGTCCTTGTTCACCTTGTGCCTGCCCACATTGGTTCATTTGTTTCCTTCGAGTGCGCCTGTTTGTCATGCCCACCTTCCTGCGACTCTTCCTATTCCAAAGCAGTAACCTTTTCAAAGCGTACGCTAATGTCTCCTTTCTGCTTCCCGCGAAGTGTTTTCTGTCATGACAAGTTTGGTGCCCTTTGCAGATGTGCTCAAAGTATTGGAGCAGCTCCTGAGCAGTGTGAACATCTTCTTTGAACGTAAGGACATCGACGACGATAACCGTCGAACGCTTCGTCTGCTTGGGCGTCAGTACAGTGCGGCCTCTGAAATGATCAGAAGACTTCAGCAATCCTCTACTGATTACATCACAGACGGAAGAATAAGCGTCTACGCGGCTACACTGGAAGAAAATGCTGAGGCCATCGCCGAACAGCAAAGACAACTCGAGAACCCAAAAATCTTGAAGATTCCCTTCAAACGCGTTAGGCGAACAAAGGATGTCCTCCAGCAGTGTGAAGATGATGTGAAGGAGTTCTTTGACTTCTTGAGTAGCCAAGACACAGAAAGTCTCAAGACTGGACATGCAGCAGAACCTGCCGAGTATATGGCCCGTTGCAATGTTCCACACAACCCGCTCCGATTAACATTGGATTACAACTCGACTAGATGTGAGGGACAACTCAAGGCGGCGGTGTTGGATGAAAGCGGTGATATGGTAGTTGCCGTCGTCGCCTCCGGCCAAGGTGGTGTTGGCAAGACATGTGCTCTGCGAGGACTCGCAACTGATAGAGATATCCAGCACAGATTTTCTGGTGGTATCCTGTACGTTCAACTTGGGCACGAGTCGAATATCCACACCATCATCCAGGGAATCAGGGGAGCTGTGGCTTGCACAGGAGGAGGGGAACGTTTAGCTCGTAAGCTGGCAAAGTTGAACACGCTCCCCGAGACAGTGGGTGAAGCGTATCATTGGTTCGAGCCTCATGCATGTCTGTTCTTAATCGATGATATTTGGTGGGTGAATGATATTGATTCCGATGTGTTTACAATCTTGCGTACAATGTTGAACAGCGAAAGTCGTCTAGTTTACACTTCTAGAGACAAACGATTTCTTCATCGGACAGATAGATTGATAGAGTTCAATGTCAAAGAAGCACGTGGCGAGCTTGCGAGCCATATGTTAGTGACGCATGCTGGGTTTGATTCGGACCTTGAGCTTGGTAGTGAGAACAAGGACGCTTTCGAAGCTATTCTTGGACTGTGCCAGGGACTGCCTCTTGCCCTTGGCATAAGTGGAGCATCTGTACTGCTCATCTCGCGTATGAAGCGTGCGAACGAGAAGCAAGATGCATGGTCTGATTTCCATGACGATATCTTGTCGGGCAAAATGGATATTTTGGATGATCCTGTTAACCCTTGTCGGATACATGGAAGAGACCTCTTCCATGTAGGGTTTTTTCTGGAATAGGGTACATGGAAGAGCTCTTCCAGTTGGAAGAGCCCTCTTCCAACTGGAAGAGCCCTCTTCCATGTACCCTATTCCAGCTCTTCCATGTATGAGATCCTCATAGAAATTACCAAGAATCAATTTTTGGTTCTATTGTCTCACATTGCTGGCACGCAGAAAACCGCTTTTCCCAACGCTCTGCGAAGCTGAATGTTTTATAGCACGCCAAACAAACAACCTTGTAACACTTCGAACAATATCTTTTAGAAGAATGCAAGCTCTAATTATATCAAAAGTGTAGAAAGGTAGTTTATCCATCTGGAAAATCAATGGCTTGAAGCTTTACATTAGTAACAGAGCGGCATTCGCGAGGCTTTGCGCCGCGGTCTTGGAAGGCGCAGACGTGCAAAGAACGGCTACGAACTTTATGCGTGCATATCGCATATCTCATAATAGAGGTTATGTTTGGAGCACCACACACATGGAATACTGTATCATAGCGCGTTACACAGTGACGCACAAAAATGTAGTTACTGCACTAAAAAGCTCAATAAATTCCGCTGCCTTACTGCGTTCTGTGGCGCAAAGATGTAGTTTGAGAATGCAGTGAAGAAGTTGACCAATTCGGCGCCTACTAGTCTGCATCACTACGGTTTGCATCAAGGAAGGTGCAGTGATATAAATGAGTTCTTTTCGCATCACTACGCTTTGCATGAAGCAAAATGTAGTGATGCAGATAGTTTTTGAATCACCATCACTACGATTTGCACTCACCATTTCGTAGTGATGGAGATTTATCTTTGCTGGATCGCTGCGCTTAGCGCAATGCAAGGCGGAGTGATTCAATTGCTTTTCGGATAACTGGGCTTTTGCATCGAGCATGTCCAGCCGCTCGATATCACGAGCAGTGATGTAAATCATTTCTGTATCTGCATCCTTTCATTGCAGAAATCAAATCACAGTAATGCAGATGCAGCCAAGACACTGCTTACATAGACAAAAATTTAGACGCATCACTTCGCCTTACGCTTTAAGCAGTGATGCGGCTGGGCCAGCTGCATCACTGCGCAAACCCCAAAGCAAAGTGATGCAGTACTCTGAGCTCTACGATGTACTGTAGATGAACGTTCTTTTCTTATATGCAATATGCAGAAAGAAAACGCTATACGATGACGTTCGCAACCCAAGCAAATTGCAATCTTGCGTTGGTCTTTGGTTGCTGTGTACTTGCATCCCTGCGAAAAGAAGTTAGCACAGTGGGCGTCTCCTGAAATTAACTAATCGCAAAAACACAAACGAAACTTGTGGATTTGCAACGCCAACCGAGCACATTTTTGAATAAATGCAACGGGTGATTTTTGTTTTGAGGAGACGCCCAGTGATGCAACTACATCTATGTTTTTGTACTTTGCATTCAGCAAAATGCAATGATCTAGCGACGCCCGTAATTCTGAGGCTTCTATTTTGCGCAGAGATGCAGCTTCATTTGCTGGCCTTCTGCGCAGAACAGTAAATCTAGCACTGTGGGGCACATCGCTAGAGCCTTTTGCGTAGTGGCATAGCTTAATGGACTGCATCCCTGCGCTAATGAGGTAGTAATTAAATCAGAAGTGGTTTGTATCCGAAGGCGATTTGCACAGAAATGCCCAACGTAGATATTTCAATGCTAGCTGCATCGAAACGCATCCCTCGAGCCCAGTATGTCATTTACTCTGCTTCTTGTAGCTGCGTGATTGTGATTAGCGCAGCGATGCAGCTGCAAAAACGTAGCTAATGAGAAAAGTGGTCTTTACAGAGTATGATTGGTATAATTACTGAAACCACATGCTTACTTTCATACCTTAACTACTTTAAAGACTTTCGAGAATACGGTTCCAGTCCTGCTTCAAGGGTTTTTTGGATTTCTACGCTGGCGAAAGCTTTCTTCATCGAGTTTTGGAGACTAAGTCTTTCTCTATTAGCATATTAAGAGCTCTTAGAAGAAGGAAACCTCGATACGAACATATTTTCTTTGTCTACTTGTGTCACTTAAAAGTAGACGAAGGTTATATAAGAAGTTTGTTTTACTATGCACGTTAGGATTCCTGGTTCTTTTTCGTGTCGATGAGATGTGCATATTAAAGAACCAGTGTTTTTGAGACAGACATCGTGCACAGCAATGTCAAAAGACCCAGTAGTGTGCACATGGAAGAGCACCTCTTCCAGTTGGAAGAGGTGCTATTCCATTTGGAAGAGGTGCTCTTCCAAAAAATTGGCCCAGAATTCCTGACAAAAGCCTGTTGCAGGGCTAAAAAGAGGGTTGCATGTTATCACGCATATCTTGTAAACTAGTCTTATCTATTCAGTGGTATTGTATGTGATTGAAAGCCGAGACAAAGAGCTTTCATATGCACTTGATTTGAACGTCATAGAGAAAATAAGAAGAGTTTGGTGCTTAGTACAAAATCGCATTTTGAGTTATTTTTGGACCTATTCCATGTCCATCTGACAAGGGTTAAGGGGTATGGTACACTGCCAAAGATTGTTGACACGTCGTTGAGAGTTCTGCAGAGCCAGAATGCAAGCGCGAGGTATCCGGAATGGTTCCGGGCTCTGTGTGTTCTTCGGAAGAAGCAGAGCGTTCCCCTCCGCACTTTGCAACGGTTGTGGGATTTGAAACGTTTAGACGAAGCAGAGAAGGTGGTATACAAGCTATTTGATGTGTCTGTTGTGCAGGTATGGCGAGATAGTAACGGAATTTGCATGGAGCTACACGACTTGGTTCTAGATATTGCAATTCGGCAAGCTTCGGAGAAGCAAGAAACGCGAAAGTTCTTCCAAACTCTGGTCCGCAACTACATTCCAGTCGCACGCAGCGAATGGGTCTACGAGCAAGGTGAAGGTGGTGCTTTTACGGAGCAAACTGGAACTACATCAAAACGAAGAAGGCGGTCGTTATTCAAGCAAGGAAAGCGGCCAAAGCTTCTCCGATTCGGACGAAACAAGGCAGCTAGAGATAAAAGAGAATCCGAAACGCTGGAAGAGACATGTGAACAGGATATGGGGGTCGAAGCATGGTGGAATACTGAAGACGATGGATATCTTCATGATAATCTGTGTCGTTTTTTACTGCACGCAGGCTATTCCGACCAGTTGCTAGGGCTACTGTCGAGACCACAATGGATTGTGAGGCGCTTAACGGAGGGTGGAATCCACCAGGTAGAGCAGGACATTGATTACGGAAAGGAAGCCATGCGTCTGAGAACACCTCGTGCTAAACACGTCACGCACCATTTGGAGAAGGCCCATCTTGATATGGTTTCTAGGGCCGCGCGGATGAGCTGGATTGCCGTAAACGAAAACCCATACCAAGTATGGTTCCGTTTGTATGGACATTTGGTGCGGTACGCACAGCGATGCGAGAGAACTCGAAGATTCATCGATAACATCGAACGCTATGCACCGCGACCGTGGGCAAAACCATCAGTTGGATTTCTGGCGTCCGCAGAGGGAGCGGAAGTAGAGCTCATCAAAAGCTTCGGGAAAATTAAGAGTCTCTCTGCGAACGAGGATCAGGTGTGTTTTGTCTGGAGGTCCTATAACCGGGTGGGAGTCACACAGTACAAAAGAAGCACTGGGCTTCAAAGGACACAGGAGTTGCTTTGCGATATAGAAGAGAATAGTTCCTGTTTCGCCGTCAGCGCCAACGGAAATCGAGTTGTGTCCGGGTTCATTGATGGCAGGGTGAGATTATGGGACGGGCGCACCGGAGAGGAGGTGAGAGAAGACCTCGCCGGTCACACCGGGTGGGTGAGATGTGTGGCGGTGAGCAGCGATGGAAGTCGCGTTGTGTCCGGTTCAACCGACACCACGGTACGAATGTGGGACGGGCACAATGGGGAGGCACTGGGAGACGCGCTCGTCGGTCACAACGGAAGCGTTGCGTGTGTGGCGGTGAGCGGTGATGGGAGTCGCGTTGCGGCGGGATCATTTGACAGCACGGTGCGAATATGGGACGGGCGCAGCGGGAAGGCGGTGGGTGACGCACTCGTCGGTCATACCTCGTTTGTGACCTGTGTGGCGGTGAGCGGTGATGGAAGTCGCGTTGTGTCCGGATCAGACGACAAGACAGTGCGAATATGGGACGGGCGCAGCGGGGAGGCGGTAGGAAATGCACTTATTGGTCACACATATCCGGTTAAATGTATTGCCGTGAGCGGTGAGAAGGGTTGCATTGTGTCCGGATCACTCGGCGAGAGGGTGTTTATATGGGACGGGCGCAGCGGAAAGGCGGTGGGAGACGGGTTCGTTGGTCACACCAGTTTGGTGCACTGTGTGGCCGTGAGCAATGATGGAACTCTCGTTGTTTCCGGATCACACGACAGGACGGTCCGAATATGGGACGTGCGCGGGAAAAAGGATTTGAGCATCTCGCGTGTTGATCAGAAACGCGAGATGAGTTATGTAGCTGTGAGTGGTGACGGGAGTCGCATTGTGGTGGGATCAGGCAAGAGGGTGCGAGTATTGGACGGTCGTAGCGGAAAGACGGTGGGCAAAGCGCTTTTTGGCTGTGAGGTGACGTGTGTGGCGGTGAGCGGTGACGGAGGTCGCGTTGTCTCGGGATCATACGACGACAAGGTTCGAATATGGGATAGCAGCAGCGCAGAGACCTTGAGACGTGAAAAATACGCGCTCGTCGGTCATACCGCTACGGTAAGGTGCGTGGCAGTGAGTGTTGATGGTAGTCGCGTTGTTTCCGGATCTGACGACGGTACGGTGCGAATATGGGACGGACGCAGCGGAAAGGGGGTGGGAGACGCGCTCTTCGGACACACTGATCGGGTGAGATGTGTGGCGGTGAGCGGTGATGGTAGTCGCGTTGTGTCCGGATCTGACGACAATACAGTACGTATATGGGATGGACGCAGAGGAAAGATGGTGGGAGACGCGCTCTTTGGGCACACCGATCGGGTGAATTGTGTGACGGTGAGCAGTGATCACGACAGTGATGGAGGTTGCGTTGTGTCCGGGTCTGACGACAAGACGGTACGAATATGGCACGGACAAAGCGGTGCAGCTGTTTCCGTGTTCAAGCACGGGGCAAAGGTGGATCGAGTGGCGGTGGACGCCGACCAGACGCATGTTGTATCGATTGCGTCAGACGGGCATGGAAAGTTGTGGGAGGGGGCGAAGCGTGTGATGACGTCTGGTGACGCTGCATGGCACTCGACACTGCGCGATCTGTCGCTGTCGTGGTCATCTGGCCGGCCGCTGGAAGATAGCGACGTGACTGAGAGGCTCCCCGACGGCACATTCCTGCTGCTCGCAACATCGTTTGACGATCTTCGCTTGTTCCGCGTTGGGGATATTTGTTTTTCAAGAGATTTTTCATCTTTGTGTAAAATAATTCGCTGATCAAAGTTGAGCTCACGACGGCGGCAGATCGTTCTTGCGGAGTGCAGTGATTGGTAACATTAGCCGATGGCCCTTCCCGAATCAGGAATCCAGATACGGCTTTCCCCAAGCCGACCAACCAGATGTGAGCGGCAGAGATGAGCCCGAAATCAGCACCGCAGAATGCTTGGCACGCATCTTCCGCGAACGTGGGCCAAAGCACGGGCGGCAGTGGGACTTCTTCGGTTCTGTGCTTGTCCGACACCCTCGTGCGATGAGTGTCCTCTTTTCGCCAGCCCTCTTTGCTACTGCTGCTGTCACAATCAGTGCTGCTGTCACAATCAGAGCCTCGAAGATATGGCAAGAATTCACCCTCTCCCGGAAATATATGGCACTGAAAGTGTACATTGTCGTGTCTGCTTACAGACAAACTGAGCTCAGATGATGACATGGGATCAGGGATTAGGTCAAGTGAGAATGCTTTCGGTTTTATAAAAGGAAATGGTGACAAAGCTGTACGTGAACAAAACTGCATAATATAAGCTTCTGAACTGCAACTGAAGGATATAGATATACAAACTTTTGAGCTGGAAATAGTAGGTTAGAACCATTATCCACTCTACCTCTCATGAATCCTTTTGATATAAATATAAGACATCGAGATGAACTTCAGTAGATAAATGACTATCGTTTATGCCTTTTTCTGTTTTTGAAGATTTTGTTCCAAGTGAGAGAATGCTGAAAGCGATCGCATGTAGTTTTTGGAGAGCCAATCCCAATCTAATTTATTGCGTTTCATCCCTGACTGGGTGTGTGTTTACCTGCAATGCACCGCTTGCATCAATCTATGAAAGCTGCTCATTGGCTATGTTGGATACTTCCTCCCGCATTGATCATCCATAATACTATTTTGGACTGTCTTGTAATTCGCTTCACCAGTTTCCTGGCCTCGATTCGGTGCGTTTTTAGTGTTTAGAGAGCATTTTGAAATCCTCCGAAAAGTTTTATTCATGGCGATCATAAACAAAAAGAAAATTAGTGAAAAAAAGCTCGACGACAACGTATTCTTGGGACACCAGATCACAATTTCTGGCTTGCAAACGGCCTTTTACACCTCTTCTGGAGCTTTTTTGATCAAAACAGAGGCTCAACCTGGACCAGTTAGAACATGACACAGATTGGGGCAAATTGCTGAAAAGAGAGAACAGGACGGAACCTAGCGCCTCGTTACAAGGACGTGTGTCTCCGAGACTCAGCTATAAGCTTCATAAATCACTTCTTTCTTGGGATTCGTTGTCGCATATGCGTGAAATCTAATATCTAATTCTTTCGCTCACAGCTCCTATCCAATGTTGGTTCTCTTCTTGTTGGTCCAATTAAAAGACCCTAAGAATAGAACGAAAGAACGTACGACTTTGAATTGTTTAAGTCATACATGGAGCATAAAATGATTACACTCTTTCATCGAACCTTTAAAAGTGAGGAGGCTCTAGACTGAGCTATTTGTCTTACCCATATACCGTCCCTCTCCAGCGGTTTTTTCACAGCATTATAAACTGTGGAGCAGTGTTCGGGGGACTCAAAGCCCAATTCTGCCGATGGCAGGTCGTTGCTTTCCAGCCGGCCTTTCATCGAGAATGATGTGGCCGCACCCTTGACTTTTACCATCTCCAGGATAGATGACCTGGAGAATCGGTCACGAGGGATTTTTTGTAGTAGCAGCTTCTTGGAGCCCTTGGAAATGCCCCCAATTGCTCTCGGGCTCTCGCGAAGTTTCCTCTTCGGGGAGCCGCGTGGAGAGGTTCCGCCGGAGCTGCTGGAGCTGGAAGCTCTAAAGCGCTTGGCAGCCCCGCCGGATGGGGAAAACTTTTTCGCGTCTCCCGTTTTTCTCCTTAGCCAGTCCTCATACTTCACGGGCTTGTAACCGCTTTCCACTGCCATAGACCAAATCATGGTTAGTGGCAGTAGGTTGCTCGCCATAAAGACATCTCCGTCCTTATCCACGAAAATGTAGTCGGAAGATTGCATTGTTCGAAAGTGTTGTGTACACGATGAAGTGATCAAAACTGAGGAAACGGCAGTGAACAAAAGAAAGAGACAAGATGGTGTGTTCAGAGAATGAGGTCGAAGATGTCGGTTCTTAAGGGCTGGGGATAATCAGCAGCCGAGGAATATTGGAACGGGGTTAAGAGGAGAGGTGGAGACCCAGTTACCGACACTAATGGGCGGAACTGATGCACTGCACCGGTTGTGCTCCATTGGTTGCGAGTGGCTCCCTCCTCTCCTGCAAAACGAGTTGCATTTCGAATTGGAATTCAACGTCGGCTCATAAACTCTCATTTTGCAGAGCGTGAGACGCTGATCGCCAGTTGCGGCGCCCAGAGCTTAAGCGCTCGGTAAGAGCATTGTGCAGTGCACAATGTGCACTTCCACCGAGATCACCGGTGGCAACACGTGGCGCTGCACGTGAGGCGCGAGATTGCACACGTGACCTGCACCTTCAATTCGAAAGAATTGCTCAGAGCCTCAGATGACCGCCTCAACAATGCATGCGCGCCACGACCCCACAGGAGACGACTGGCCAAAATATCCGAGATACGGGTGGAGCATGCGATGAGGTTCTTCAATGAGATCCCGTATTCCTTTCCGCCACATGTAATCTCTTTCAGATATGACATCTTTGACTTCCAGAGAAAACATCCCGAAAGTGCATTGAGAGAACTTAACATTACGTTCTGAACGATGCATGCTGCGTGTATCACAGAAAAAATGTACTTGCATTCCATTCCACACAAGAAAAAGTAAAGTATTGTTGTTTCCTTTGGAGATGCGTCAGGACTTCATACCACGGCATTTATAAAACTTGATTCAATTCAGCAACTCTCCATACAAAGTAAAGACATCATTCATATTGCACTCACTGTACCGAAATCACCTCTCCATTGTACGTATGAAATTTTGCTCACAATATCAGAAGTATGTACGACAGTTTTCAACTTGGCCAATTGGAGTTGAACGGAGTTTGGTACGATTGCGTCGCCCGGCGGGATCAGTCTCATCCATTGTTCCAATCTTGTTGGTCTGTGCGCTGTTCTCCAGGACTCTTCGTTTTTGTTGATCGGGGGGTGCCATCTTATAACCGTCTCCCGTACCTCGCCACACTGTCATTCAACTGATCGGCTATCACCTTTCCTATCCGTTACTGTGTCGCCGCATGCCTCAATTTTCGGCCGGCGAGCACAGAACCGTTAATCTTAAAATCCAGCTCAAAATGTGGCTCACAAGATACATCACAGGAACTCAGCCTTCATCGCAATTTGAGCCCATGGAAGATGGTGATACTGCCAAACTAGGAATCGCAATTATGCCCCTTCGAGCGCTCATAAAAGTCCGAAGAGCCATACTACGGATCAAGAAATCGCTTCGATCGCAGCAGCATGTAACGACGCCAATACTCTTCCCGGACTAGTGTGGCACCATTCGAAGCACCCTCCAGACCAAACCATTCACCCGTCGATATGAGTGCATAATCCAAACGACAAGAAAGGCGTTTTCAATGGCCTCATTTACTGATCATAAACCCGTTATCAACTCTCATTTTCAAAGCCCAAATTCTTACTGCAGGAGAAGTCTTCACCCCCAGTTAGCAAACCGTTCTGCTCCTAGGTCAACTTCAGCTTACAATTCAAGGACCAAATGTCCTCGTGACAAAAAGACTTCTCTCTATCTTGCAAAGGTGAGAAAGTCTACTTCACAGAAGGCTCGAATGAGGCCTCTAAAATCTTGTGATTCTCTTAACCGTCGTTAACCTCTCCATAGTTCGGAGAACAGAAACAATTTGAAAAATAATCGCACTCCCACCAAGAAATCCCACATGTGTTCCTTTGAAGAAGTGTAAAGTTGCAGAACATTGGAATGTAGACGAAGTTTATGGCTGAAAGGTCTAGTCTGTTGCTTTTAATAGACAGTAATTTATAGCGTGTGCAGCACTTCCTATCAGCTACATAATCGTATATCACAAACTGCCGATCTTGCCCGTCAAGGTTATGCTGAGGCAATATGATAGCTTAGGCAAGGACGAGTACAGATGTGAATCAGACTATGACGCTCAGCCACGTATTGTCTTGCAATTAGAATATTGCGTGTACTTGGAAAGCCTAGACACATTCTCAGACATCATTCTTATACAAAAGAAAATGAAATGCCATTTAATGAGACAATCTCACACCATCCTCACACCCACCTGTTTTAAGCGTCCCCTTTTCTTCGAAGACGCTGAACAAAAAAATATCTCTGGCATTTTGGACTTACGACAATTAAACGCCTTCTTCTTCTTCTAAGTTTACTTTCGTTCCAAGTGTGGGGCATCTCAAAGCTTCATGTCCGCCACTCAAAGCCTTTTCTATTGTTGGCGAGAATGAGGTTGCTAAGGTACAAGCGGCTACAGGATCACCGTCCACCAAACAGAAACCTCTTCTTGTCGAGTATACTATGGAGCTGAAAAGAGATATAGTATTCGACGAGCTTGAAGAGTAAGGAATCCAAAATTTCTTCGTGCTGCTCTTTTGCCATTGGTGAGCTCATGGCTCTCTGCACACATGTTGCATCGAAAAAGCTTGCAAAGAAGCTGTATCTTATGACGCGCATGAAGTTAAAAAGTATCTGCGGCAATTGTCTCTCGAGTAGTGCAGTCAAGCGAGATTATTGCGGACTTTCTGCATATTGGCTGTGTATTGACTGTATTGCGGGCCTTAAATACAGAAATGGAGCTCGCCTTTCAGGCGTGTCACAGCGGGTACTGTACTTGGATCACGCCGGACACGACGATATGAGAGTGTTCCCATTTCCAATTAAACTCTGAGAGTTGAATACAAGGGTAGTATTATCTAGCTTCGTACAAAATGCACGCGTCCCTTCGTGTGGGCAAGTGGTGGCGGCGCTTGCATTGCTGGAGCCTTGGTCTGCAGATGAGCAGATTGTTCTAAATCTTTCTGTCGTAAGGTGCGGGTCACGTGTGACCTCTCTCGCAGCGCCACGTGTTGCCACCCGAGATCTGTCTGTAAGTGCGCCGAGCTCTTCCCGAGCGCCGGAACTGGCGATCAGCGTTTCACGCTCAGCGAAATGATAGTTCATCAGTCGCCGTTGAATTCCAATTCGAAATGCATCTCGTAGAAGATCACAGAACATCTCGCGGCCAACAGAGCACAGCCAACGCTGCGAATAAATTCCCCTCTGCTTGGTGTCGGCAACTGATTCTCCACTTCTTCTGTCAACATCATTCCCATCATTCCTCGGCTGCTGCGTATCCCCAACCTTGAGAATCCGACAGCTTCCATCGCATTCCTTCAACACACCATCTGTTGTCCTATTTCTGTTCCTTATCTTTTCCTCTGCGGCAAGATCGTTTTCTCGTTTCAGTCTCTTCCTCTCCTTCACAACCAACGCTTCCAAGCTTTCAATCCCGTGCTCTAGAATATTTTTTTTGGCCTCTTCTCCTGCAAAATGACTCCAACTGATCGAGATGAACTCGTCAGATATTTCTTTTTGTTGACAAAGACGGCGATGTGTTCATGGCGAGCATCCTGTCCTTTAACTCTGGTATGGTCCATGGCCGTGGAAAGCGGGTACAGACCCGTGAAGTATGTGGATTGGCTTAATAGAAACACCGGGGATGTTAAAAGGTTTTCCCCATCCGCCGGGGCTGCGAAGAGGTTTAGACCTTCCAGCTCCAGCAGCTCCGGTGGAAGTTCCCCACGGGGCTCCCCGAAGAAGAAACTTCGAGGGAGCCCGAGGGCAAGTAGCGGTGTTTCAAAGGGCTCCAAGAAACTCTTATTGCAGAAATTCCCGCGTGACCGGTTCTCCAGGGCATCAATCCTGGAGATGGTCAACGTCGAGGGTGTGCCGGCCACATCGTTTTCGATGAAAGGCCGGCGGGAAAGTAACGACCTGCCATCGGCAGAAGTCGGGTTCGAGTCCCCCGAACACTGCTCGACAGTGTATGATGCGGTCAAAAAACCGCTTGAGAGGGACGGCATATGGGTAACCAAAATTTAGTGCCCAAAAGCTAGGTAGGAAACCTCTAGTTGTGAATCGTTCATTGTAAACAAAATCACACTTCAATCATTTATTGCTTTTCGGTTTTTGCCGGATATTGAAAACGACGTTGAAAGAGGGCAGCTGAGAGTCAGATGGCTTCTTGCCGTCTCTGACTTCCTCGCTGAATGCGAATCGCCGCAATCAGGTGCCTTTAAAGTGCTCAAACCTATTACCTAGGTCTTTATATCTTCTAGTTAAACGGAGCGTTACTGAGCTCACCACAATTTTTCGAATTGAGCCAGTGCAATGACTCCCTACTAGCACTGTTCTACATCGAATTAAAGCCTTACACGCTCTCACCCACAATGAGATCCGGCCGCTGAAACGACAAGTACATCGTTGCCGTTCCCATCTGATTGGGCGCAAAGGCGTAAGTCACGTGCACCACCTGCCACGTTTGGAGAGCATCTCCTGCAAGCACGGTGCAAGCTCATCCTTCGTACCTTCAGAGCACTGCAAGCCGAGATCCAGAGGGGCGCTGAATATCAGCGCCGAATATCCACACCGAAGAAACGGGCGAATTTGTGCATGAGGAGCAAAGGGCTTTGGCTCGTTTGCGCCACTCCCGGTTGTTTACGTCTGTGTCGGCCCATGGTGCGACATTCGTGGTCGAGAAATAGAAACCGTCTAGGGACAATGTGAAAATCGATGGCGCATGGGACGGGACACAAGTTTGTTTAATAGCAATGGTCCTCAAGTGCTTGACTTTCTCTCGCTATCGTAGCCCTTACAGATTCTTTGAGTTTGTGAGAGGTGAAGTTTGCACAAAAAGGTTGGAAGGACAATGCAAGGATGGCGGAATACTTCTGATTCCCCGGATCACACTTTGTGGTTGTGACTATGTAGGCCTATAATCCTTCCACATGATTTCATACGTTCAGCTACCGTTGAAGTTTCGATGATCGTATATACATCCATATCCGTTTCATACAAAACACTGAAACTCAACCTTATGGAAAACTAGATTTGTCCTCCCCCACCTTCACAAACCAACCCGGCCACGAGGTTTCGGAAATGTGTAGGAAAGGAAGATTTGAGGAAAGTACAGATACTCAACCAAGCAATTTATTCATGCATGCGTTTTACGTAAGACAGCGGTTGGGACAACTACACATCCTCTACTGGTGAAGCCTTTTCCCACCAAAGCAGACACTCGAGCTCAAACGGCCATAGCAGACAACGAACAGGTTAGGGCTTAAAGAACACTGGCTCCCTGCCGAAAGGCAATAGGTGAAAGGAGGGAACACAGCAAAGAGTGGGGTCTCGCTTTGACACAGGCTCATCATGTGATGCTCATCTCTTGAGGCGAATCGCAGCCCAACGATCGAACGTCTCTTGTGGAATCTATGGCAATCTTGTCGTGGATGTAACTCCCAACGGTAGAAGGGTGTGTGACTTTTTGGCTCTCTGTTTGCAAACGACGCAAGTTTGTCTCGGTGCAACCAACGTTGGTTTGCAGTTGAAACGGCAAGCGCTATTCGACTATCCCTATAGGTATCAAATCACATCAAATTTGGAACCACCGCTTACAACCTTGTTGCGACAATGATGCACGCCGTTGACCGTGCACCACACCATCACTTGAGGCAAGGCGGGCCAGAAAGGTGTGCGCTATCCCGGTGATGGTCTCGCGAACGACGGTGGTTTAAATCTCATTCGAATGAAACAGATCCTTCTTCTTCGTTATTTTGGACAACAGCCTTCAATTACTAGGCTGAAGTAAATCTTTCCTTACAGAAAGGTTTCTCTCTTTAAGAA
>JASCIV010000320.1:0-24594 GCA_030374735.1 Gracilaria caudata
CCTCCGCCCCTGCCCCCCCTTCGAACCTTGCCACCTGCGCTCCCCTCGTTCAAACCCCTCCCACACATTCAAACCTCGCGACCACCCTCGTCCCGCTCGTCACTCTCCTCCTTCAGCAGGCTCACCTCTGCAACATCCCAAATGCCATCGCCGCGTCCAAACAGTCGTGGACGTCGTGGCCGACGTACCGCCCCCAACTCTAACTTGCAATGCCACATTTGTCTGCAGTTCTACTCGCGCCGCGACAACCTTCGTGTGCACCAGCGCGTGCACACGGGCGAACGTCCTTTTTCGTGCCGCTATTGCTTACAACCATTTCGTTGGCAAGGCGCGCTGAAAAACCACGAGAGTATCCACGTCCGCAATGGCGATCCGCCTGTATCGGACACGTCGCGACCAACTCGTTCGAACCCGTCACCCGCCACGACTTCGTCACATCATAACACGTACGCACTGCATCCCAGTGCCCCCGTGTACACATACCCTCCTATCAATCATAATTCTACGTCAGCGTCGTTGGACCACAACGACGTACCGCCTGTGGACCACGACCCTCAGGAGGCACGCACAGACGTGGTCGTCACCGGCGCGGAAACCGCCGTCGGCCCGCTGTACACCACTTCGCACGGCGCCGCTGACTGGGAGGGTGCCGTTCTGGACGACCTTAGCCCCCGAGATCGATCGCGAGAATGATGCTGCCCCACCGTACGGTGCCCGACAGAGCACAAGCATATGTTCGGTCACCGAAGTGCAGTTATAGTTTAGCGTGTATTCTAATTGTAGCGTTCTACGAAGGGTACCCGTTGCTCACGAATAAGCCGTAAAGCTACAGGCCAGCCCTCTCAACTTGCACGATCCCACTGAATTACACGTGCACTCTCAATAGGCCGGATTATCGCTAAGGTGTCTTAAAAAAGGCACGCGAGCGCCACGCGTGCTCTTCGTAGGTGCGTTTTCTGTCACGCGCATACAGTACAACGGGCCCCGCTAGTTCAGAGCACTCTTTGTGCATTTCTCCGTCCACCGCGACGTGCACGAGAAACAGCGGCACTGCCATGGTTTCTCTCCCACGTCGGCGATGGCTTCGAAGCAAAGCTTTCCCTATGAGCTACTTCTACGCTACTTCTGTACTCCGCAGCTAAGGCGGCTAACTATCAAAACTTACCCCAACGATAAATTACTCAACCGCCTCTTCCCTGTTGCCGTCAGGCTATGCTACCTTATACCGCTGGTTTCATATTGCCCCGTTTCAACAATACCGCCATAATAACTCCCACTCCGCACCATCACACACTACGCTCCGTCCAAGAATAAATTCTTACTCTCCTACTTGTTCCACATGCTGCTGCGCACAACAAGGAGCGGATATGCAAGACCAGGACTCATGCCTTTATCGCGCTGGCACTGTCCTTTGTTCGGCGTCCACATTTGCCTCATCATAATGCCAACAATCCAAGCACAGCGCCGAATACCTACTACCGCGAATCTTATTATCCATCGAGGAGGTCAGCCATGATGGCTCTGCTATTCGCGCTGGTGGATGTTCATGGATACAAGTACACGCTGTTCACGCTGTATAATATGAAGAATGTGCCACGTGCATTAAACAGTGTGGCATATTGGTTTCGTTTTTGAAGGACAAGACCACCTCATCACTCACTTGCTGCTCGGTAAGGTTAAGGATAACATATTCCAGTTAATGTTAACTGTAAGATAAACAAGCGCTTTAGCATCGCATCCCTCACAAGGTGCGTATGCGCTTCGTGACACTTCGTGTCACAGCGCATAAACGCACAAACAACCAATTCTCCTCCAGTCTTTCACGACTTGTGCCTCACCCTTACAACATCAATGCGAGTAGCAAAACACCCACTTGATAACTTTCTCATTATCAATTCTACTGTTCTCCATGGTAGATGCATAGCTGGTCAGGATATAGTCCGATCGCGAGCATCTCTTAGGCGACTCACTTGACAAGCAGCCCTCAAAGTTTCTATTGCCATTCAACTGAGCTCTATTTTCAGAGATGCTAACGCTCTCATTATGCAAAAGAAAACAATGACTGAGCATTTGCAATAACAACAATGCCCTTCCATTCAATTTTCTCTTCGAAATCCTTGTAGCTCTGTTCGTTACGCACTACCTTTTCCTGGCAACGGTTTCGTCCTAAAGAATCCAACGAGTCGCAATGTGAGGCAGCGCTGAAGCCATAGTTCCCGACAGCCAGGAAAGCAATTAAGAACTGAACAGGCAACAGTCGAAGTCATTCACGGAATGAGTATGACATGCCTTTAATCGAAATCGAGGCGTTATGGACGCTGCACTGGATGCTTCAACACTGAAACATGATCAGGTCTATCGGCAGAACGCCAGATATCTCATGTGCGTCGAAACATGTACAGGAGTATAGATGTGTATCTACGACACAGACGGGAAGTGTTGTCAAAAATTCCATGTGCATCTTGTTATGTCCACGTTAAAGAACACAGGACAGGGCTGAAGCAGAAGATGCTTTGGAAAAACACCTGAGTTAAGCATTCAAGAAAGGAACAAGCCGTGCACGACATGCATGCTTTAAACTTGCGGCGCACTACTCTATCACAACGCCCCAGTTGTCGTTGAGCACGACACTCTCTTGGATTAATGCAATAACCTCAGAGTGTAAAGAGGAAGACAATGCCTCAACCGCCCACATAAATTACCGCGCGCCTAAAATGGAGAGATGTGCACGACTGCAAGGCTGAAACGTCGAATGCCGAGAGGACAGATCCACTGCTCAGCACCTTTGCGGAGAGGTGAGCGAGACTGGGTCGCGCCTTTTGGGCGGAATTGAGTTAAATTTCTCTCTCTTAATACAGTTGGCAACTGTGGAACCCCATGTCATACGCGGCATGCTTCCCTTTCTGGATTTGGCGTCACCAAAGTTCATATCCGCGCAAATGCGAGGATGGCGTGCAGTGTAATACGTAGCGGCTACGATTACTTCCATATCGCGTCAGAAACGGACTTTAATCACACGTTCAATCGATTATCCAGGAATCACGAGGTAGTCCTTGATGTGCAGAGCAAACTGCCTTAACTGTTTGTTGACATCATGACCAGGACATAATGGCCATTTGGATGCAAATGTTATGTCCTGCGAAAATGTCTAAACTTGTACCACTCCACCCTCTCTTTCTCTCACATATACACTCCCCTCTAAGGAACGTTAATCACTGCATTGACTGTTCGCCTCTTTGTTTCTCCAAAAATCACAGTTTCCACTCATCCCTTCCAAAAGAGCCGCACATTTGTTCATCAACGGCTTGTCACCTCCCCCTTGCATTCTCAATTACCTTTCTACGGCCAATGAATCAGTTCCATCCATTTTTCCAATCTTGTTCACACCAGAAAGACATTCTATATATATGTCCAATGTCCAACCCACCGTAGGCGAAACATTCGGCCATATGCATCTCGAAATTTCGCCTGACACAACCTTCCAATCAACCCCGAAAACGCAAAGACGGCTATTGCACACCTCTCATCGAAGCACTCCAACAACGCCACGTTGCGCTCAACACATGATTTTCTTTCAACACCATTAGACATATTAAACGATCTATCATGGTAGTAGCGTCAATAGAAGCCAGTACAATCAAAAACGCTGTACTTTGAAGATCGTCGCAGACGACGGCAACATTTGCACCGTTTTTGACAGGATGATTGTAACGTTGGAGACAAGCATACTGCTTTCTTTGTACACTAGAAAAGAGTACATTTGCATTTAACAGTAGCGTACTTCACAGCTGTTCGTAATTTCTCTAGAGCCTACCATCGGCTCGAACGCAAACACTCTCCGACCAGCCAAAATTCTGGCATCTTCTCTGTCATAGCTCACACCCACCCCTACGACTACAACAGAGAATCTGTATATGAGGTCGGCACTATCGTCCGTTTTCATTCAACAGCGATGAACAGAGAACCGTTAAGGAGGGCAATTGCGCAGATGCAAAAGAATGGCAGAGCTTAGAAACTTTTGTACTCCACTAACTAGTGTCATGACCATTCGCCATCTAAAGGATGATACAAGGGAACATCACATCGTCATTTATCAAAACAAGAATACCTAGCACTGTAATACACGAAGTCGATAAGAAATCTTTTTTGCAGGGAACTGGTTTGATGTTGAAGAATCACTCTGAGCAGAAGTAAATCGATTCCTCCCACACGGATATTCAGGAACTACGAGATCAAGCGGCTGAATAATAACATGGGAAGGAAGCAGACACAGAAGTGTGTTCAATGAAGAAGTACAAGTTACAAGGGGCTTAATACGTGTCTCAGACATGATTGTTGGAGCATCAGCATAGAGAAGGCTGGTAAACTACTCTATTGCAGCAAAGAAGTGTGGACTACTTGACGCGGGGTGAAATGCCACACTTGAACTGATTTGCTCTCATACGGAGCTGTTAGCGGAGTGAATGTCACGTCATGATGGTCGTCGGCGTGAAGCCATGATTACATCAGATGCTGATAGCATTATCTTGTGAAAAAGAGCGATGGTTTTAGAAGTCAATAATGGCTTCAAAGCTTGTATCAATGGCGGCGACGGACCATCGTGGTCAATGTTGTGGTGGACTTTTGACGAAAACAGCTGCTTACAGTTCGAGGTCGCAGTAATGGAGGGAATGCCACATGACTCCCGTGACAGAATCGGAAGAATTGGGCTGCGATAAAAATGGGAGCGCGTAGATAGTGGAATCGATAAGATACGAGGTGTTTTATACGCGGGAGGAATTAAATGCGCAATAAAGCATGCCTGCGAGTCGTCACGCAAGCGTCAGAAAATTGGGCTGTCAAAAGGAGCGGGCAAGGAAGAAGAGTGCGCATCGCGCTAAAGCGTAAAGGATGAAAGAAGCATTCAAACAGGCGATTGGCGGAGATTAGTGGCGAGATATGGCGAGCTTGACGCAACATGTTAACATCGCAGTGTCGCAATTGCTTCAGCACGATACACGGAATGGTTTGCGTACCAAGCGGGGTCGTCAGCATCGTGTCTGTCTGGGAACGCAATCGTTGCAGTACGGAGAGGAGGGTGGGGAGGAACTTAGGGTTTGTAACAAGCAGGGGGGCTGATGTGCTTCCAGGAGTTTGTTCGCAGACAGGAGGGGAGGATGGAGCGACGTAGATATCGAATTGTGAGACTAGCGAGAGTGTGAGTGTGGAGTGCTGAGTCTCGCTGGAAAGCTGCGTGCGGTGGCCGAAGTAACCTTGCGTGAGGAGCAGCAAGAGAAGTGGCAAAGCGGCACTGCCCGCTAGCGAGCGCCAATGGCGGCGCAGCAGCTGCGTCTCTCCGTGAGCGCAATCAAAAACGTACCTATGAGCGCAATTTACAACAAAGCGCTATTGGGAGGCGCCTTACACACGCACGCGCCTCCCCGCGCATGTGTCTCATTCTAACACGCGTGCCAAAAAGACGCATGCGTCAGCATTGCGCGTCACGACGTAGACCCACGCAAATCCAACTGTGCGCGCGACATGCCCTCCGCCTCCCTCCCATCCTTCTCAACCTGTCCTTCCCGCTCGCCGCCCCCCACTGCGGCGCACTCTCTGCCGTTGCAAATGGACGAGATGTGCTCTCGTGTCTCTCAATCAGCACGCAATTTTGCACTCAACACAAACTGCAACTCCGGCAAGCTGCACTGCTACTCTCGAGAATCACACTGCGCGCAATTTCGGTACTGTTTTGCGTGTCTTCTGCGTTATCAGTCACGAGCATATTTGACTCAAATCCATCGCATCGGTTTCAACTTTCTCTTTTCCAGCACGATCTCGTCCTGGACTCTTACGTGTCTCGAAGACGTTTTCCGTACCCACCTCCACTCCTCTGCCCTGCTACTTTTTTTTTTCCTGTTCTTGCTCTCGTTCTCTGCCCTTAATATTTCGAGTGGACTACTATCAAACAATACTATCGAGTTCGACACTTCTTGCTCCCGTCTAGAGCTGCAAAGGCGTTGCGAACTAGTTAAAGTTAGTTTCGAGATGACCATGCCGTTTTATGTGAGCTCCTTCTCTACCCTTCGTAGATGATGTTTTTGGGACTACCAATCACTCATCTGTCTGTATGCTCTTTACAGAGAGCCGAATTTGTTGCACATCGGCCCGGAGAAATCCCACGATGTAAATACGAGTTGGAATTCCAAGAATATGGTTCCAAAGTAAGTACAAGTTGAAATTCCAAAACTTACTCCTCTTGTGGGGTGAAGCTGCAGGGCTTCGTTTTCTCCAATCATTCTTGAAAAGGCGGGCACCCTCAGAATTCGAAAAACCTTCTTCTGTTACCTTCGTAGATACCAAAGAAAGAACTGGCGAGGAATCAGAAAATCCCAAACACTGCCGAAGAAACGCAACACCTTGACTGACCCATAAATTCATACCTACGTACCAGACAAGTAAGGGAGATCGGATGTGCATCACGACTGCAAGCGCATATGCGTACCACTCCAACAAAAATGATTGGTTCGCCTTTGTCACCTGAGAAAATGTTTTAATTTTCTATATAATTTTCCATTCATTTCGGAGGTGCTTCACGGGGCCGTTTTGGCCGATTGCCGTTTAGAAACCAACGCGGCTCAAAAAATTTTTCAATATTCATGCGCACATTCCACCAGAAGATGTCGCACGATACCTTTGGGCATCATGCCCATCGCTTTGTACTTCAACTTGCAATGGAATCCACTGTGCAAGCCTCTGACACCGAGCTATGATGCACACGTGGATCAGCAGACCCAAAACGTGTCGTAGCGTAGCATTTTTGTAGGTTACCCATCGGTAACCGATGGGTACCGTCGTACCCATCTGGATTCCAGACTGGAAAGGTACACGCTGAGAACTATCACCATCATGGTCATCGTAATGATCAAGATGATGGCTTGAACGGAATTGAGAGCAAACTGTCTTCTCAGCAATGCTCTGTTCACAGCCAAGAAGCACTGCGTCTGTTGCGGGATTGGTAGTGGTTTCTCTTGACCCTGACAACCCCTGAAACACCAGTCTACGGATGTCTACGTTTTGTGATATCGAATTAATTGATGACCACGATGGCTGTTGAAGTGCAAGCGACTAACACAGTACACATTTCGGAAGCGCAGATGATGATAGCAGCTGTGAGAATGAACTGAATCTGTAAATGCCGATTAGTGCTGTCAGGGAAATGTGCAAAGTAAGCCCTGAAGAACACAAACCCAAAGATATTATCTACACGGAGCAATACCAAGCAATATCTGCGTAGTTCTCCATTGTGTGGGCGAAACTGAGAAAGATATCCTTATACAGTGCTCAGGGATATGTTATATACCCATGGATGTTTTCGAAAGCAGCTTCTCTCCGAGGAGGCAACTCTTGGGATTCTCAGATTTCCTTTCTTCAGCGTCACTACTTACATATGCATCTGCCACCGATTATTCTCTCAAAACAAAGAATGCGCTATATCCTTCGAAAGATTCATTTATCAGAACGTCTACAAGAGATCGAATTCATGTTGTGATTGACGTTCATTGGCGTGTGCAATCGCGTGACGCACACAGACAAAATCCACGAAGTCGATCGGTTTTGGTGATCGAGGCCCTTTTTAATTGGTAAGATAAGGCTAAGGCTAGCTGGTACAACGCTACATGTATTGAAGAGAACTGTCTCCTTTTATCGGGATAAAGCGTTTAAGAGCTACGCACTGAAGGGTTGTACGAACGCTTAGACTGGACTCGCAACAGCTTGGTACGATACTGCTTTTCTAAAGAACTGCCCTTTTGCCATTCCTCCAAAACGTAAGGTTGGATGCGCTTCCTCGCCCCTTTCGTCTCCTTCTCTCCTTCCTTTCCTCCCGGAGTTTGTCCCTTGCCATTCTACGTAATTCCTTGGGTAGCACCTTCGGAGGAGCTATAAAACCTCTCCTCTCAAAACTTAAGAACCTATCACGAACCAGCGGATTCGCTTTTGGCATCTTCACGTTTCGCATGCTTTCAGATAGTTCTGTGCTCAAAGCGACAGGGTTGCATACCTTTTCATTTCGAACCTTTTCTCCAGCTATTCGACGTAATACTGGCGCATATGCCCCCGGCGGCGGCGGAGGATTCTCTTCTAACAATCTCTGCTTCGCTACTCCATTCAATTTATCTGCTTCCTCGTCGGCCTGGCACGCAATGTGCGCTAAGTTCTCAATATCTTCAGCCTGCTTCGCATCAGCTCGTTTTCTGGCGATATTAGCCGCCATGATACGCTTTCGAGATTCTTTGTTGCGTTGGGCCCTAGTCTTCCGTTCGGGCGCGCCTTGACTCATGATTGCAACATCGGTTCCTATTTCATTTTCACTATCTGAATCGCTGGAGTTAGTATCTACTTTCATTCCAGTATCAGCAACTTCGCCCTCGGTACTCTCAAGCAGGATGGCTGGATCATAGCTCAATTTCTTTTCATCCCAACGCTTCTCATCATCCTTGTGCACAATGCTTGCCACTGCTTCGCCCAGCATGTCTTGATGATCAGAATGAGTTGGGTTTACGCTCATACCGCTGTCGGGGTGTATAATGGGCTGCGCGGAGCGGTGTCGTGAATGGATCTTCTCTTCTAGTCTTTTTCTTCTCGCTGGGATTCCCGTCTTTTCGAGCAAATCTAGTTCAGCCTCTTCTCCTTCAAGACCGTCGGATGTAGACCATATATCATCTTTTTCACCCTTCTTCTGTAACATCTCGCGAACGACAGCACTTCTGTTTCCGATATGACCTTCCGGCTTATCGAATTTCCTTTTGGCCAGAATCTGCTTCTCAACCAGGCCCACACCGACTTTCTTTTTCTTGCCAACGAATTTGATACCTTCCACTCCAGTGTCTAAGGTTCGTACCCCTGCTTCGGACTTTCTTGGCTTCGGGGCTTGGCGCCGTGCTCGTTTCGCTGCTCTTCTCTGGAGCACGGCTTGACCTCGAAACTGATTAGCCAAAGCTTCCTTTGATTCTCCTTTCCTATCAATCGTGAAAATGGATTCACTGGCCACATCTTGGGTTACGCTGGTACCCAATAGCTTCCGTTCTGTTGCTGCTATCCGTTTTCCATGTTCTACTTCTGCTGCAGTGCGGCTTTCACGCTCCTTGCGCTTTCGCTTAGTTCCGGTTCTGGCCATTGGAATTGCGCACGACCACAACGGTTGAGGAAGAACTGAGAAGGTTTATGTCTGTAACCCAGGAGCGTCAGGTTGCAGCAATCGAGACCACTCGACATGTAGGATGCCGACGTCGTCGCCGTTTTAGAGGTATATTAATGTTAGTAAAACAAAATATATTTCTAGCCTATCTCCCATTGACAAGTACGTATTTAGAGCTCTTGAACAGAACTGATTGGAAAGAATTCCAAAGGGCTAACTGTTTCAACCAATGACAAACGACTTCAATTTCCTTGACTCTGAAGAGAGGATGTCCTCATCTCTTCCTTCCCCTGAGTTGATCAACTTAGCAATCGACCCTGCTCTTACCATCGTCAGTTCCTCCGCAATTGAGAGCATAGTTCCAACAAAAAAGCAATCGTTTCGAGAGGTAGCAGATATCTGGCCTCAGCCACTCTGACCAGCATGATTCGTCAGTCATGCAAGCTTTTCTGGAAAACGTCAAGAGCCTCGAATGTCGTGCTATCTAAACAACCATTTGTTCTACTCAGCTCATTCTCTAGAACTTGGAACCCAATAGTCAGACTTTCGACAAGCGCTGGGGCAGTTCTCCAGGAACTTTCAGATGCTGACCTTGAACGACTCGAAAAACAGCGTAACATCGGAATCTCAGCCCATATTGATTCAGGAAAGACAACTTTAACCGAGCGTATTTTGTTTTATACAGGAAAGATACGGCAGATCCATGAGGTCAAAGGTAAAGATGGGGTGGGGGCAAAAATGGACAGTATGGAATTGGAAAGAGAGAAAGGTAAAGTTGGATAACGCATGAAAGTGGTTTACGCCTACTGCTGTTCACGCAGCTCAAGTCTGACATTTACGAAAACTGTTCTTTTTTCCAGGAATCACAATCGCTTCCGCTGCGACTCATGCCTCCTGGGATGGGAACACCATAAATATTATCGACACTCCGGGGTAAGTCATCATTTCTTTTTGTCTTCGTCCGAATATTCAGACTATTAACATAACAATACGAATGAAAACGTTTTGTTCAACTTGTTTTTGTTTTTGTCGCTTTAGGCACGTGGATTTTACTATAGAAGTGGAGAGAGCACTACGTGTCCTAGACGGAGCTGTTCTGGTATTGTGTGGTGTGTCCGGGGTTCAGAGCCAAAGTCTCACAGTTGATCGTCAAATGAAAAGGTATGGGGTTCCTCGAGTGACTTTCATCAACAAACTCGATAGAGCTGGGTCAGATCCTTGGAGGATTATTGACCAAGTAGAGCAAAAGCTTGGCTTACGTGCAGCTGCTATACACGTACCTATTGGCTTGGAGTCTGATCTCAGTGGAATTATTGATATCATTAGCCGAGAAGCCATTTTCTTTGACGGTCCGAATGGCGAGTCAGTGCGTCATGGTCCAGTTCCTTCTGGTTTTGCTAAAGTCGTCGAAGAGAAGAGAAAATATCTTGTTGAGACCCTGGCTGACGTCGATGAGTGCCTCGGGGATAAGTACCTTATGGAAGAGGATATTACAGAAGAGGATATCCATGAAGCGATTCGAAGAGCGACTTTGCAGAAGAGCTTCTCGCCTGTAATGATGGGGAGCGCGTTGAAGAACACCGGCGTCCAAACATTATTAGATGGAGTGATTCGATATCTTCCAAACCCAGCAGAGAGACAGAACTATGCTCTTCAACGTGTTACAAAAGAAGGATCCTCCGAAGTGGAAGAAGAGAAGATACTCCTGGCTTCGGATTCTTCAGAAACTCTAGTATCGCTCGCTTTTAAGCTGGAAGAAAGTCGATTTGGACAGCTCACGTATCTTCGAGTTTACCAGGGCACATTGCGAAAGGGCGATGTCGTGATCAACACTAGAACAAAAAAGAAAGTGAAGGTACCTCGTCTTGTGCGAATGCATTCCAGTGAAATGGAAGAAATCCAAGAAGCATACGCTGGAGATATCTGTGCTATGTTTGGAATGGAGTGTGCTTCAGGGGATACTTTCGTGTGCGCTTCAGAACCGAAGCCTCTCAGCATGGAGTCATTGTTTGTCCCTGACGCAGTCATGAGCCTAGCAGTGGCACCGAAAAAGAAAGATAGCGGATCTAATAGCTTTACAAAAGCTCTGAGCAGGTTTACTCGAGAGGACCCTACGTTCCGAGTACATATGGATCCTGAATCAAAACAAACGATCATTTCCGGTATGGGCGAATTGCACCTACAGATCTACGTTGAACGGATGCTTCGTGAGTATAACGTTGATCTGGAAGTTGGAGCACCTCGTGTGAACTATCGGGAAACCATCCAAAATCGGGCCAACTTCAACTACACTCACAAGAAGCAGTCAGGAGGTGCCGGTCAGTTCGCCGCCCTTGAAGGCTATCTTGAACCCACCGATGACGGAGTGTCTGTCGAGTTCAGAAACGGGTTGATTGGCAACAATGTTCCACCAGGTTTCCTACCTGCTATCGAGAAAGGGTTTGCGGAGGCTCTCGCAGAAGGTTCTCTTACTGGTCATCGTGTTCAGGGCGTAAGAATGGTGATCCTAGACGGAAAGACACATCCTGTTGACTCCAATGAGTTGTCCTTTAGAATGGCTTCCATTCAGGGTTTCAGACAGGCTTTCTTGAAAGCAAAAGCGGCGGTCTTGGAGCCGATAATGAAGGTTGAGGTCGAAATTCCAACTGAATTCCAAGGAACGGTCATGGGGGGTTTGTCAAGGAGGAGAGGAATCATTGTTAATTCATCTGCTCATTCTGATTATGGGTCAATTGTGGCCGAAGTACCATTGGGCCAAATGTTTGGATACTCAACTGAACTGCGGAGTATGACCCAAGGGAAGGGCGAGTATTCCATGGAATATTTGCAGCACAGGATTTTGCCCGATGCTGAAGACCTTATCACTGCCTACAGAGAGAAGAAAGCGGCCGGACGGAAGTAGATACGTTAGAACGTCCTAAGAATCGCGCAAGACGAAGTGGTTCCGAACCCTGCAGCAATTGACAAAATTGTGGTTTACAACTCACGCGATATATCATGTTCAAAGAGTTATTCCGGCTTACATATAGAGAAGGCGAAGAGTGTCTTTTGAGGACTCTGTACTAGTTGATTGTGGGATTCACTTGACTCGAGCGTTGCGATTTGAAGTACTGCATTAGATGTTATCCGTTGAGGGAGTACATGAACGTTTGGGAAGCAATGTTTCTCCCCCTTTCTGAATTTGACTTTTCGCTCATTGACAGCGGTCAGAATGGCAAGCTCTCCGACGTTGTCGCGAATGATTGCGAAACCTTTGTGTGGAAAACAAAAATCGACGTACACGTCCAAATTCACAACGGTCGTATGAGGTGATAACTTATGGAAGATGTCCAATGTATGCAGTCTTGTGCTTCCTTCTCCTGTATCTCCTTCATGTGCATCAGAATGGTGGTTACATTGCGAGGCAGCAAGCCTTGCAGATTCGTTGAGTGTTTGACTGAGGGGTTGTGATTGCAATGCTGATTGAATTTCACTTCTAGTCGCGACACTAACTCGATACGGTACGATGAGAATGTCTATGTTCCTATGGCCCACGATTCTTAAGTTATGAGCCTGCCATGGATGTGGTATGAACATGTACCTCTCCATCGCTTCCGTCTCGATTCCTGGAACCGACAGTACATCTCCTGATACCAACACGGCGAGTCTTGTGGTCTTTTTGTCAACGGAATTGAGTTGTTCAACGAAGACGAGGTCCCTATCTCTCTGGATTATGCGGACAATCAGATTGTTCTCCAGGATTCTTTTTGTGAATTGTTTAGTCTGTACGGCGGTCCGAAATGCATGAATCCTTTGTTCTGCTTGGATTATGCAGTTACGCAAAAACGACGTGAGCGAGCCAGCTTTAGTGGTTAACGGCTGCGTGCGTTCCCTCCCACAGTTTACCCTAATAGAGACTCGTTCATGAGGCTTTTTCTTTCTGGGCGTGATAGTTGGAAACAGTTTTCTCCGAATTAAATCATGCTGCTTCACTTGGGGCTGAATTCGCACGCGGAAAGGCTTGGTTCTCACTGAGTGAGTCACCGGCGTGACCTTTACCGGATGAAGCTTAACCCGAGGCCGAGGTACAATGCATATTTGGGACTGGTGGGCGACATTGGAATTGTGGACGGGTGTCACAGACTCCGTCAGCTCGTAAGATGAGTGTTGCATTGCAACATCATTTCCCTGCGATGGGCAGACACGGACAAAGTCGAGGTTGTTGAGAGGTGGTGGCCGTGACTCTTCGCGGCTTCACAACGGTTTCGATTCGAAGTTGGCGCCAAAAGCTCTTTCTGGAAGCACACAGGAGCGCACTTTTTCTCAAACTTTTAGAAAAGTTTCTATCTTTCGCTCTGCATCGAGTGCATCGCTGTACAGTGGGGTCTACTCAATAGTGCCACCCCATGCCACTGAAAAAGGGGTAGCACTATTTAGGATCAGGCAGTATATGTTGAACAAAGAGGTTTAAGCCTTGAACATCTCCGATATTAATAGCTGACGCGACCTCCCTGTGCGTTCGCTGCGCTTAGCAGTCAACAGCTAACTCTATGCCATCCGTATGAAGTGGTAGGCATCCCCAAGTCAGTTCGCTGGGAGCAAATTGACTGGTCACTGTCCGTCTGCTGATCTTGAACTGTTTCATAACAGTCTCTGCATGATCTACGCTGCCCAGAAGTTCGGCCGCTTCGATATGCTGAGCTTTAGACAAACGCGTTCTGCGTTGTTTGACCTTAGTAATGGTCTTGGTTGGACAGCTGAGAAGTCAAGAGAAAGAAGCAAACTCTTGTGGCGGTTGCCAATCAGCCTTTGGGTTGACTGATTCCGCATTTGGCGGGAAAAGTTGTGCCACGCCGATTGGGGTAGCACTAATGTGAATCTGGCACTATTCAATTCGGCACTATATCGCGACCCCCCCCTGTACGAGAACGCTATTGACGTTTAGATACCGCCAGTAGATACAGTGCTTCGTACATGCGCGACAGCTACGTGTACCGTCGTACCTGAAGATGGTCGTGATGGTTATCTACCGAACTGTAGTGCACATCATCCATCATCAAGAATATGTAAAAAGATCGCGTTCATCGATCAATGCAGAATACTGAGTGTTCGTATCTTTGTGGTTCATGTTGCAGATGAAGAGTGCATGAGCGGTTCAATCAGATTCTTTTTTCATTTATATGAATCTGTACAGATTGCGAGGGTTTCTTGGAGTGCGCACGAGTCGAAAAGCTACGAAGGGTACGTGACTAGATTCCAACCGCAGTATCCGCGGGCGGAGGCTGGGAAGAGATTTGTCGGTGGAATAAATCATACCTGTATGGATTGGTTTAGTTGCAAATGAAAGCATGGAATCATTGCAAGGGTCTATCACCAAAACTTTCCTGCAGGGCCTGTCTAAACAAAAGCCAGCGACTCCGATGATTGATGAGCTTTTGCTGCGAGCCAGTACGTCAGGTCTGTTAGAACGCTTGCGTTGAAATGGCCCTTAAGTTCATTGAACGCACACAGAACACAGTGTTCGTCGATGAAGTTCTTTTCATTCAAACTGCAATAGTTCATTCTATAGAACGTCCTTCAAACGAAGTCTTAAGTGCCAGAAATTCTTGTATGTACCATTGGCATTGGTTTCCCCTCCGGTGGCGAAATGGAACGTGCATCGCTGAAAAACTTTCTTGACGTGATTTTCGTTGACACTCGTTCTTGTACCTTGTCTTTCATGTCCATCAGTTTATCCTTTGCCGCAACGGCTCGATCTTTAGCATGTCCAGCCCGTTTACGCAGTTGCGCAGCTTTCTCCCTCATAATGCGAGTCTGATCCTTAGCACGATCACGAACTTCAACCGCACGTTCCCGGACCAGGTGCGCTCTATGGCGGACATCTTCAGCACGATGACGAACATCTTCTATGCGGTGCGCTACAGCCTGCGAGGTGCGCTTCGCTCGAAGGCGTGCGTCAGCCGCCAGTTGAGCGGCTGTTAGTAACAAAAAAGAAAGATGACTGATAGTCAGTGAACAAGTTCGCTGTATTGCACCATCCTATCCCAAAAGCGCTTAATGAACGTACCGTTTTTAGCTCTGCCCTCCCAGCGCATAGCGATTACTAAACCTGCGCGGAAAACATTGCGAATAAAGAACCGTGGAAACGAATGATACCCTTCAATGATAGGAGCCGGACGTCGACTGTAGGCGGAAAAGTTTTGTCTCATGAGTTAGACTGACATATTGCTTGAAAAAAGAGTCGAAGTGGGAAGATTAACACATACATCTTCCGACGAACAAGGCGCTCAGTTCTTAGCACAATGCGGTAACTGTTCCTGAGCCCATATATAGCGATCATCGTCGCCGCAGCGATCTCTGAAAGGACCTGTTAAAGAAACCCCACCATAGATATCGCATGGCAGAGATATATAGCGGTTGTCACACGTTAGCAGAGGGCTAGGTCTGTTACGATAATCGTTCTTGATCAATCAGATCATACCATTTGCTAGATGAGTTATAAATAGGAAGGCCGTATTTCTGCGATTCGATTACCCGAAAAGAAGTCGTTCAATGCAAAGAAAGCGAGACAAAATGGAGAAAATGCGAGAAGTCGCTGTGTAATAGCTCAACGTAACGGGGTATTAAGCGGGATGACTGGACAGCTAACAATTGCTTCCAGATTGTTTTCATTTGATGACCGTAGAACGCCCTAGACTCACGCTGGACTAAAGCTGGAGGCCTTCCGTCCAGCGTAATAAATAACATTGCGTGGAAAGGTGCATTGTTTCGAGGGACGATAGTATAATATCTATATCATGTATGGGAACGAGGAGGCGCAAAGCGTGTGCGCCGATCGCCGTTGCCACCGCGGGCGTCACAGAACTGGCCAATCACAGGACACAACGTGCCGGTTGTGCAAGTTGTTTCTGCAAGGTGTAACTGTCCCAGTTTGGTCTACCTAGAACACGTGGGAACGATGTCAGTTTCCGTATCAATCAGAAGGACCTGTTCGAGGACCTGTTTGAGGTCCTGTTCTGCCTCTCGTCTCCTCGGTTGCAGCAGAGCCTTCCCAGATTCCCATGAGGACACCCGAAACTCGGGTATCTCTGATAGGGTATAATATAGCTTTATCCTTCAGCTTTGTATCGGCGAACTCTGTACTACTTGCACCTTCAAGGTGAAATAAAGCTTTTTCATCATCATCAACTTTACCATCGCTCTCAGGGCCGAGTATAGGGTTAACTGGCGTTCAGCTGTTCCCCAAGCCTGAGGCGGAACACATCACAGTTTCCAATTCTAAGAGAATGGCATTCTGCAGCCTCGCTATTCCCGTTTTACCTCGCTCTGAATTTTTGTCTCCTGCGTGTACCATTTCTACACCTCCTTCGTGTCGGAAGGTTTTCGCCGCAACCCATCGACAGGCAATACACGCAGAACTCCAAGCAGAACCTCCGACAGCACTCACAGCTGCAGTCAGATCTGAGCAGCTCATTCGACGATATTGGAACTTGGCAGCGAACGGCAAGTACTCCACGACGATTTCGTGCTTCGCGGACGATGCGGTGTACCATGATGGCCTTTACCCGCAGCCTTTCGTGGGAAGGGAGGCTATTTTGGCTCATTTCACTAGCCTTGAGGCATCTCTCCCGCCAAACCTGATGTTTGTGCTCGACGATGTCACCGCCAGTGAAGAACGGGCCGGCGCACGGTGGCATGTGGAAACTGAAGGCGGTAGACAGTTACCTTTGAGCAGAGGGCTTTCTATCTATGATATTGAGCATCAAGATGGCGAGCTATTTATTGCCGAAGCTTGGGAGTTTGGCGAAACACCACTCAAGCTCCCGTCTATAGTGCTGCCTCTTCTTCGCTTTTCTGCATTTCTTCTACGACTTCGGGACAAAACAATAGTAAGAAGCAAAGGTGATCGCTAACGCTTATCGATCTACAATATGTGATGACATCGTCGACGCATGGTTTACAGGCCGCCGCCTGCGCGGTCGACTGTCGACTATCACTAGCCACCTACAGTCGCACTTTCTCTCGCTCAAGTCGTTCAGTATCGGGAATGCACGGAGCGCAAGAGAGAATTTCTGTTTGTGTTCACAAATACAAAGGTACCGTTGTCGCGTAACGCGGACGGCCCAAGGCGAGATTCTAATCTGGGGTCGGTAAGGTACGAAGGTAGATCTCCCAGATCTGTTGGCAATTTGAACTCTCACATGCATGAAGTATCAATTGTGATGTGACGCTGTGTGCACATCGCCACGTGTGCTTTGTATGATGCCTGCCTTTCGACCTATTCGTCCTTTTCTACAAATCTTCACGAAACTCAGACGCGGTAAACTGGGACAAAGGCAGCATAGCCTGGTCTCAACTCGAGACTCCGGAGGGATTCTGAACTTTTTAAATTCCTGCAACCTTATATCACCGTTGTAAGCAGTGTTTCCTTTCCACAAAGAAGTACAATGAAGCTCCCCCTTCCTGTGAGGCTTCCAAACCGAGCTTTCGCTTCTCTAATAGACGTTTTGGAAAGCGTCAATGCACCCCTTGGTGATCTCTCTCGCCGACTGTGGCAATCCCCATGCGCGAGCTCGTCAACCACCGTTGTGGGTGCTTCGATTGCCGCTCTCCTTCAAGATGACTTGCTTCCAAATCCTGCACAAAGATTAATTGCCATTTTTGTGCTGTACGACATGATTGCCGCCCGGTCTGCCTCTCCGTCGTCATCGACTTCTGTCTTAGAGCGCTTAATCGCAAGCCCTCTATCTATAATACTCTTCGAACTCATGAGTGAGACAAACCCTTACTCTTCGGAGCAACTTTTTCTGAGCCATTTACTACGTCTGTCAGAAGATCATCGTTCACATTCCAACGGCGGTGATCTTCCCACAGACGGTGAAATAGCAAAGACGGCAGCTGTTGCGTTACATGGTGCGCTAGAAGATGCTATTCGCAGTGGCGCTTCCGCCGCAGCCCCAAACATATCTTCTCTGCGTCACATGTGGGCTGCGAGACATCCTGAGACCTCAGATAACGCTTACGGTTTAAAACCCATCAGCGCCGTCGTACCGGACCCTGATCGGTTTGTTATCCTAGATTCTGGGCGGCTAGTTGATGAACTTGGCTCAGTGGTTGCATTAGAAGACTTCGCTCCAGCCTTTGTTCGAATACCTCCTCCAATTCTTCCAATAGAGCTGGACAGTAAGGAGTTGCGTTGGATCGATCCTGAGCCACTGCATGAGATTATATGGGATCCGGATATGGGAATGAAAGGCGAACGTGGAGCAGAGCTACGCGAAATCATTTCAAAAGCTATTAAGAGTCTAATATCAGAACCTCAGCGAATGAAAGTGCTCCAAATGCTTGATGAGGATCCCAAGCTCGTTTACCTCTGCGGAATCACCCCGCAGAAATTACCTGAGTTCGTCAATAACAACGCATCGCTCGCCGCTGAGATCCTACTAAAGCTGATGTCTTCTACGCAGATGCCAAAGTACTTAGATGCGCTTGTCGATATGGATATGAATCTTCATTCGTTGGGTGTCGTGAGCCGGCTTTCAAACAATGTTCAACTGCCCAGGGAATTCATGCATGCCTACATAAGTAACTGTATGCGCTCCTGCGGTGATATACCAGATAAGCCGGCTCAGGATCATAGGGCTCGCTTATTCTGCAAATACTTAAAAGGCTTCATCAAGGACAAAAATATAGATCTACAAGACTTACTGGTAGAGGTCCAGGAGTTTTGTATGCGGTACTGCAGGTAAGATATAGTTTGTAATGCTCATGGTGATCCCTCAACTCTTAGACTTCAGACTGACAGTTTGTTAATCGAATGCTGATTTTCATCTCGGATCTTTGCAACGACAGAATTCGAGAAGTTGCAGATTTATACAGATCGCTGCAGGTCTCTGTGAGAAGGGAAAGTGCACAATAATGATTAGTGTTTGCTGGAGGACCCTTTGGTAAGTACGAACTGCGTTTGTTTTATTCGCTGCAAGATAAGCAAGTTTATGCCTCCGACTACGTTATGCTCGAAAAATCTGCTCTACTTCAAGTTGCACGATTCGTCGTGGTGAAGATCTCTTTCACCAGGGTGCTTTAGACAGGCACTCCTGGACTCCGGCATCCACTTCGTAAGTTGTTTTAAACAGTTTGTTATTCGTCAGTTACAAGATTTCGGGGACGCCCAAAACAAGGGATTATGTGTTCCAGCAATTGTATCGTCAACCCTGGAACTTGAGACAATGCATCTGGGATCCTTGTCAAAAGGTGCCACGACGCGCAGGAAAGGGAACCCACAAAGCGGAAGAAACCGTCAAGCTCACCCTCAGTTTCATCTCGGATTGTAGGTCTGTTCCTATCTTCATCCCATGTTCTGCTTTTCACTATGCGAGTTTGGCCACGTCCATATGATCTTGTAGAGTCGTGAACTGGACTTTGAGGTAGCTGTCGTCGAACCCGTTCACTAGAATTCCTGGAAATCTGTCTGTCATCTTTAGCTTCTGAAGAAATTGTTTCATGGTTTGGCGGATTTCGTGAAGTAAGGCTGGCTGATTCGTGTTGAAAAGTAGTATCACGCCCAGAGTCACGCGGATATCGGGATGTTCCCTCTTTTCGTGAGTGCGACACCTGAGTCATCCTTGGAAATATACCTCTTGCTCTACTGAATGTGTGCGGAGATGTTTGACGTCTCTGTTCGTTAGCGCCAGCTTCGACGTGAGCGGCTCCTGGACGCCGAGATCTCACGCGGAAGAGACTTCTTTGATAAGCAGATGATGCCCGCATATCGTGTTTCTGAAGCAATACCCCTCTTTCCTGTCTTGACCACGAATCTGTAGAAGCATAAGGGCTTCGGCTTCGCTTGTCAAACCTAGACTCTTTGTGATGAAGATCATCCTCGCCTGAGCTCACATGAGAGGTGTCCTCTGTATCGTTATCCATCACCTGGCCGATTGACCGCTAGCAACTTGATATCCAGTTGAAAAGCTTGCAAGCGCCACTTCCAAGCCACTAAGATGCCCGGGAATGAAAGCGTCCCAGAAACGACCAACTATAGGAGAACACCTGGTCTACCTACGAGTGTGCATGAAAGGAACAAAATATTTCCTGTTGGGACGAGCTGGTCTGCACTTCGCATAGGACGGTTGTGCCGTGTTCTCGAAGACCTGATCGCGCTGCCCGTGTGGTCTAACGAATTATTTATCCAAGCCTTAACCTTTTGCAGTTTTGTGGGCTAAGAGTGGATTGCAAGACCAATGAGATGGACGGCGCGATTTACCCCGCTACACATGACTCTGGAAAGTGTGAAAGTAACGGATGTAGACCTATGACTATTTTCGCAAGACCATCCAGAACACGGTGTTGAGCTGTGGCCTTTTTTTCTGGTTGGCCCACACGAAACTTCTTCGTTCGCGTTAAAGGCACAAACGTATCATGATATGTAATCGCACGTGATGAGACGCAGTGTTTCATAAAACATGGAACCAGAGAAAGAAACGTTGTCTGCGAGGTGATGATGACGTTCATAGTTCTCTTGTGTTTAGGTTGGTATTAATTGGTGTGTCGCAAAGGCGCTCTCGCAACCAAACTCTCTTTCTACTAGGCATGTTCGTGTGTTACATACTGAGCGTGCCAATGTGGCGTGGTATTACGAACGAACAAGACTATTTCAGAAGTATTACGGAACTAGCTGATTTCGATGAACCCCAAGCGCCTGAATACAATCCTATCGTTCGTTCTTATTCTATCCGACGTCAGTTACCACGGGTAAATTGGTTCAAAAAGCCACCAAATTGAGGATTGACAAAGCCTAGTAGACAAGACAACGAAAGAGGGTTAAAAAGGATGTAAGGATAACCCTCATACAAGGGTAGAACGCTAGCCCTTGTGGTTCTGAGAAGGGGACAACCTTTTTGCTGCGGAAAGAAACTCCTTCGAGCACATCGCGGTTTCTGCACTATCATTAACTGATTATCTGCCCATCCCATACCTGATAAGCATTGATCTGTATATAACTGACTTGCATATGGTGATATTTTGCACCTCGTGAATCGTTTGTATCTCGGCTGGATCCCTTTCAGAGAACTTGTCGATTGTCTCCTTAGACGATTCAAGGGTTTGCTTGGTGCGTTTCACTTGCAAGAACAGGGGACAGTTGAAAACGTGTTGGCCTTTTAATTACGGAGCATTTCTTTCAACAGAAACGCTCTAAGTGTGCCTCTATAGAGATAGAGAGAAAGAATTCTACTGCAGTACTGTGCCTCTGCAGATAGTTCACTCTATCTAGTAAATCCAAGAACTTTGGCGACTGTCGTCTGAGCAAAATCATTTGCAATCATCGCACATGATTTACTTAGAAACATACCGCCACGTGAAGGATGTTACAACTATTTGTGACAGTAGGACATGTATGACGTATACCTCATATCAGTATTAATATGCACAACGTTGTAAGGCACCTGCATATATATAATATCGCCATCTAGGTCGTCTTCAAATTTAATTTGTTGACGGTAAGGCATTGGACGTGACTGATAGATGATGTTACCGAATATTTCATGTCGAAATCTCAACGGAGCTTCGTGTAAACACCTGGCGCAATTACCAACTCGGGAACTCTGAAAGGCTCTTCAGGCTGAACACTTTCAAAATGAAGACTTAAAATCAAGCTGACATTAACGAACGACCTTTTGAACTCTCTTCCAAGGGTTGTGGCGAAATCAATGTCCTCAGGTCAGGCTTATAGCACCTTGACCAAGTATGATGAGACAACTAGTTCTCAAGGCGCGAAGATGACGAACATTCAAGTACCTGCTCAAGCCTCGGTAGAGTACCATTACCTATACAAGTTGCTGCTTATCGGAGACTCCGGCGTGGGCAAATCTTGTATTCTAACACGGTTTGCAGATTCTACTTATGAGGACTGTCAAACAAGCACCATTGGCGTTGACTTTAAAATACGCACTATAGGGATCGATGACAAGAGAGTTAAGCTTCAGATATGGGATTCTGCTGGACAAGAACGCTTTCGCACAATTGCCGCAGCTTATTACAGAGGTGCCCATGGGGTAGGTATCGTGTTCGATATAACTGATGAGAAGAGTTTTCAAAGCGTGGAAGGGTCATGGATTGAAGAGATAGAGAACAACACAACTTCACCTGTTCGAACGTTACTAATCGGGAACAAATGCGATCTGAACGGTGAACGAGAAGTAAACAGGTGTGAAGCTGAGGCCCTTGCACGAAAATACGGTATGAGCTACATCGAAACTTCTGCGAAAACAGCAGAGAATGTGTTTGAGGCGTTTGTGACAATCTCCAAAGAGATTTACGAAAGCAAGTAAGTTCACTTAATATCTGTTCTTCCAAATGACTTCCGCTCGGAAAACTAACCAAGTGGATAACGACCTCTGGGCTCCTCCATTTGTATGAATAATGTAGCAGCGTAAACGGTATAGTTTCCTTAGCTCAACAAATGGATACAATACGAGTAACAGATGACATGCGACTAGGCCAAAAAGAGAAGAGTTCTAAATGCGGGTGTTGAGGTGCCTTTGTAAATGTTTGAACCATTGTTTCCGCCTGACATCTGATGCAAGACCTAAACCCCTAACTAGAATGGTGTGGGACACCCGCTTCAGCATGGAAAGTATACAGAAAAGGTAAATAAAACGTCCACCAAGCGTAGGAATTGCCTCCAGGGCTTCGCAAACTTCTTGCCTGAATGCTTCGGAGGCGCACAGGTGCATTTCATGAAGTGCGTGACTAGGCAAATCCTCATCTCACAAACGTGGTGAGAGCTCCTCACACTTACGGCACTACCTCTCAAACGTACACACAAACCCATCCCCATGTTGACTGACAATCCCGTATACTCTAATCCACGAACGCCGGGAGGTGCGGTTGCTGTTCATAGACAACTTGATTACCAAATCGCTGCAACATCTTCTTTACGCAGCACGACCCTATATCCCAATACCCTAGTGGAAATCACAATTTGTTGGGTCTCACTTCGCTATGTATAGGACAGATATCGTCTACGCTCCTATCCTGCGGATATATGTTTCCGGGGAGAGCGGATGCAGGAAATGTTTAGTAGAAGACGTTGATACACAGAACACAGCTATACTGCGCTTCTCCGCCTTTGCGGGGTATCTCAAAAGGCCACTTCTCTTACAATCAGCACCCAACATGAAAAATGATACGGAACGTATGGTGCTAAGATCATGGTCCTCCGATAATCGCTCTACGTAACGCAGATTGCGTCCGAGTCCTAACAGCAAGAAAGAATACAGTTGGTTACACATTTCCTAATGTATTCAAACCTCATGAACGGTGCAGGATTAGACAACGGCCAACGAAGCGTTCTGGCTCCTATTGAGAAGAGATAGCACTACGCTTGGTACGAAGTTACTTTCGGTAGCTCTCTTTTAATCCCGGAATAAAGAGCAAAGAAATAGAACATCAGTGAGGACACTCGGACTGTTTAAAAGAGCACTGCTGAACCGTCCGCTTTTCTCGGCGGTAGTAAAAGCGTGAAGGTGCGCGTACAAGAGTACTCCAGGTTCTTTATAGATGGCAACATGGCTTGAGCGCCCACTCAAAAAGTTTTGCTGACGATAGATTGCAAAATATACTCGTTCCCAAGAACGCTTGCATGAGGCCGACGTTGATCCGTATGACAGAATACAGGAGTCGGAGCTATTTGCATCTTACCGGCTCCGTTATACACACTGCCAAGGTCCGAGTATCGCGTTTTGAACAGTCGAGAACCGCGAGCATCTTGATTTGCAGTCACTTGCTCACTTCTGTGACGTTGTCTCAAGCACGAATAAGACTGCATCGCCTCAATGCTTGAAGAGATACTGATAACTGCTGACCTGGTATCTCTGTTATTGCATCATATACCGAAGGGAAATGATTCTGATGTACAAGGGTGAAGCTCATCAACGCGACCAACTCGCCAGGCTCGATCGACAAGAAGTCACTTCCTGGCAGCCGTCGCCATCACTGCAAGGCTGTTATCGAGATGTGCCCGCCCACGCGGACCAGTCCTCCCCTCGGTGCACACACGCAACAGGTCGTTCGTTGCAAACGAAGCCCAAGCCCTCGGCTTCGCGGGCACTCGGCTCGGGCTACTGGAGCTAGGCAGCTCCACTGTAATGGCGATGAAGCAAAGGCAACTTTTCGCTTGTTTGAACCCAAATTTGGCACGCTGCACTGTTTGCCGCTTCATTCCTGCCTATAGCTCTCGAAGTTTCTCAACTTTCCAGCTAATGTTCTTCAATTTCGCTACAGTATGTGTAAGCGCCTCCGCCACTCCATTTTCACACAGTTGCCAACGTCGAGCGCCCGTCACACGCGTACTTCAGGCCCTTTTGCTGACCTCTTCCCTATTTCCCTCGGCTTCCACCCTCAACACCGTCATCCGCACTCACCCCTGTCTCTTATACACA
>JASCIV010000321.1:0-24516 GCA_030374735.1 Gracilaria caudata
GAGTAAACCGTTGTAAACGAGTGTAGCACGACTTCTAAGTCGGGAGACCAAATGTAGTGCAATGGGAAAACCCAAAACACACCGAGAAGTTCGGGATCTCGTCCTCCTTGAGGTAGCTGGGCGGCAGAGCCTCTCCAGACTGACACGGCGATGCCGGGGTGTAAGTCCGGGGTCAGCCTTCACGACAAGCGTCGGAGAGTTACGAGGTACACGTCGTAGACGGTTGTAGACCACGAATGTGGGTATAAGGTTCCTCCTTACGGAGTTTGACAACTCGTGTAACGGAGAGTGCTAGGAGCCAATAGGGCTACGAGTACCCGAGGAAATCCGCGAAAAAGCCACCCGAAGATGGGGAAAGAACAACCACAAACCGTGGGAAGGCAACAAAGAAAACGGGCCTCGAGGGCACGGAGAGCGGTCACGAGACATCGGAAAACCAACCCTATACAGGGACGAGCACACGGTGTATACCGGAATAATAAATAGATAAACGGTATAATAGTATCGGTAACTCTGGATGTGCCAAGGGCGGTGATAGTCCGTACACAACGGGTGCGCACACTCCGCGGGAAGGTTAACGACACGCAGAGGCGGAGATCTATCAGAGCGAGACACGACTTAGTCCGGAACCGCTTGGTTGGGGAGGTTTACTTGGTGGCGATGGCCCGTGGCCGAGCCACTATATAGTGTTTCTACCTCCCTACAGTAGGTGTAAAATATCTAAATAATTATCTAAATTACCAACAATGCTGTGTCAGCCATCCGGTGCAACCGCGATACACGTGGACTAAATGCCAGCAATGCGCGCCACCGAGGTAGATGAGGGCCCGCTAGTAGCAGTAGTAAGCATCGCACTGCGCGCACACCAAATCGATCAAGTCGGTGAAATCGACCCTTAGAGAGGTTGCACTACAGTCTCCGCCTCAGTGGTTTTGCACCACACAGACCTTACCAAACAGACCATCTCTTCTCTCTCTTCTCTCTGGGCACCCCCAACCTCTTTCAGCGCAGTCGGCGCCTCCTTACCATTACCTCTTCCTTCTCTTCACTTTCGTTCTCTTCGGGCGGCCTGGTCTCCCGCCCCGACAAAAACATCTCGCGCAGTGCTACCCCACGACGGGCTTATGATGCACTGCTGCGAATATATTTAGTTGTCATTCAGCCTCTCGTTCAACTACAAGAGGCTTCCTCCACCCCATTTGGTTTCTTTTCGTCTTTCAGGTTTGTTCTTTTCCTCTCATTTTTTGATTGTTCTTTGATCTATCGTCTTGTCTGGCGTTGTTTCAGTTAGGCATTTATCTCACTGAAACATTTAAAGTATCTACCAATTTACTCCGTTCTTCCTTAACATCAACAACTCCTTTACACTAGCTACTTTACCACATTTTTGTTAGAGTGGGCTTGTGTCTCCGTGTTCAATTGGATTAGGGGCCGCGTATTAGGTCTAGAAAGTGGCCTTCCGATTTGGTTCTAATCTAGTGGTCTTTAAATTTCTTCGAGCTATTTGCCAGGTTTCGGATTGTAGGCGCTGAAGAGCTCATTTTTTGTTTTTGTTCTTGTTTGTTTTGTCTTGGAGTTATTATGCTTTTGGTTTAGTTTTGGTACTGGTTTTCTATCGTATTTCTAGTCTTTTTATTTGGTTCTCTATCTTTGTTTTTTTTGCTATCTTGATTTAGTTTTTTGGGCATAGTCCTGGTTTTGTTTTTTGGTTTGTTTGAAAACCACTGAGCTACGATTATTGGTTTGTTTTGCCTTTTTAGGCTGGTACTCTCAACCACTTGGGTCTTCACTACCCGCGCTGTTTTTTGTTTCTTTCAAAATGTTGTGTACACATAGAATGAGTAAAGTTAATGAATGCACTAATTTTGTCAGTTCTGTGCCTTTCAACTTAGTTGTGGGAGCGTTTCTGGCTTTTCAGGCGTCTTCCGCTGCAGCTGAGAGACTTCAGTAATTTAGTGTGTTTGAAAGGTTTTCAATGCAACTATTTACTATCGAGTACATCTGAAATATGTGAGTTTATTTGAGTGTATGACTGCAATGAAATTGAAACTCGATGTACCGTGCAACGTGGCTTGCTATTCTGAGGAAGATGCGTTCGTCAAAGTCGCACGGAAGATTTCCGCTCTGGTCTGCAAGGCGGAAGGGGATAATTGTTGACTAAGGTGACTAACTACCGCGAAATGCAATGACTTTTGACTTTCAAAGTGGCCAGAATAGTTAGTCACAAGTACGACCCTGGTTTATTGAGTAAAGGAGGGATCTATGTTGGTCTTTATGTAGTTACTACTTGGTAGCCGTTGGTCCGGAAGGTCCGATTACGCTGTGGCGAGTATGCACTCGCGAAGGACAATGCGACGTGTGCATATGCGCCAGCTGTCGTGATCGGGAGTGCGATTGCCATGCGTTGAGTAACAGTTTCCCTACTCTTTTTCATGAACATTAACTTTCTATTGTCAAACTATTGCAAGGATTTTAACTAAAGCTTTCGCTATTGAGATAGATTGTGTGGCGCATGTCTAATCAAGTTCCTGAAGGACGATTTCACAGCGTGCGGGACTTAAGCGAGAAAGTCGCATCGTGCGGCATTGGTCAGTGGACATCGAAGGACAACATGCTCGCAATCCTTTTTCACATTCGTTCGGCGGCTGCACCACATCGCTTATTTATCCAGATAAGAGACAGGACGTAGAGAAGACACATGACCTGTCCAAAACTGAGAGCAAAACTTCTTTGCGTGCATCCTGCTCTCCAGTAATTATGTGGGGAAATTGTTGCAACACCGGTCGACCCTTTGTTGCGGCATAAGAAAACTTCAAGAATGTTCGTTTACTTGGTGAGCGAGCTTTTTTTTGATAAAAGAAGTTTTGCAGTATGTAGTAATTCAACTATTGCACCTATAAACGAGAGAGAGGGAGAGAGAGCTCTATCGCAAAATCGTGTCAAAGTTGAAAACAACCTCCCGTTTAAAACTCAAACTACCGACAATAACGAAAGTGAAATCATGCCATGACAAATAATTTCCGCCGTTCTTGACGACAAAGACAGAGGAGGTACCGCATACTGGATCAGCGTGGCTGCACAACATCCGAGACATACTCTCCGTTTTTTGCACTGTTTTCTATATATTCTTCGACGTCCGACTCGCAGTGCGATGGCATTGGTGTGTCACATGCATCCACATGCCGTTCGCATCTAGTGCATTCAAGTCTGCCACACGGTTGAGTTGATCCCCGAATGTTTGCGCCACTTAGCCGCACTGTGTCCTTTGCATTTAGCGAAAGGCAAATAGTATCTTTCTCACACGTTTTGACCAGACCCACATCGAAGGAATGTTTTTGACGCCTACCGAGCAAGTTACAATCTCCGGCGCTTGTCTCTAACTGAAAAGCAGCATACATTGCCTCATAGTACTCTAGAGGCACATTCACCACTCGTGTACGAAAACGACTCAGCAGTCGAATGCAGAGTGCCATTGCACTGACAATTGCCAGCGGTAGCAACAATTTTCCTTCAATGATAATATATCCAACTTGCTCAACATCTTCGATATCCTCCGGCTCTTCCACTTCGCCTGGCACACCCATAGCTAACATACCGGCAATTACGCCTTGCTGATGAAAATTAGGAAGCAACCCCAAATTCTGTCCATACTGACTAACGCAATAAACCGATGATATTAGATTAACCATTTGAGCAATTCTGTTGCCACAGCCTTCACAACCAGGTTCGCTGAAAGTATGAGCACCGATCCTTACAGAAAGCGTAGTAGAAAATTGATGAGAGAGTCCACCTCCAGAGCTCTCTCCAAATGCACCAATTACGGTGTCTCCAGAGGCATCGACAAAAACCATACAGATAAAATCATTAATATTGGAACAATACGCTACTGGATTTCCATCAGAATCATCCATCCCTATGAAATCATTATCCTCCGCAGGATTGACAGAAACAATGTGAACGTTTTGAAGACGATGGCTATAATTTTCAGCGAGAAAATATTCTTGATGTGGAAGAACTTGGAACCCTCCGCCTTCGTTCTTGACGCAACCAAATCTAGAATGGGCATGCGGCGCTTCCACAACGCAAGGTTCAGGGAACATAAGAAGCGAATTATTTCCTGGGTAGCACCTTCCATCTGGCCTTCGCTTCCTCACATATCTTATGTGGCCATCAACAAAGGAACATTCCTCCAGACCATGAAGTGTTTTGGTTAAATTCCTTACTTCTGGTATACCCAAAGGCTGCAATGGAGCGTTAACAGATATATCTATGAGAGAAATGGGACCACCTTTCCTCGAAGTTTCGAATTCATAGTCAAACGCAAACTCTGTGAGCATTAAGACCGCCATCGAAATTGTCAAAAAAGTAAACTTCAACGCCATTCCCTTCTTTCCACCAACGGCAGGTCCTGAGAAATCTCTCTTGAGAAAGTTCGTCCTAATTTTTACTTTCTTCCCGGCTGTGGCAAGATGTTGTGCCCGGAATCGATTAATTTCGGTTATTGCTGGTTCAATGAGAAGTCCCACAATAATTTCGATGACCAGGAACTTCATAACGTTTGCAACCGAGTTGTCAATCCTCAATTTGAATTTCATTTTTTCCAACATCGTGGTGTAGATTGGGAGGTTGAACGAACTTTGAAGACGGCAGGGGGAGGGGGGATAGAAGGCGGGGAAGCATGTCGACTGTGGCGAAAAGGTCCATGCTTTATGTCACCGAGCTGATTTGAAAGGGCAGTTATATATCGACGCTGGCGGTAGTGATAATGCTCTCAGTTGTGAACCTCACTTCTTGACAGGATGTCAACTGATGGTAGAGGCAAAAGCGCTGTCATCGGATAAATGTGAACACGAACAGAATAGTTTCCCGCACAGCCTTTTCCACTGCTCACAAAGCAAAAGTTTGTTCGGTATTGCCATTTGCTTGGTAGTTTTAAGACATCTCGATACAATGCAACAGTATCTAGAGTGAGGTCACCACTCAAGACTACACAAATCATGAACAAGGAACCAACAACAATTGGTGTATGTACATTATCTGTGGAATGCCCACGCGCTCCGGAGCCTCACGCCTTTCCCCCAGTATCGAAACCAGACACCACATAGCACTACTGTTGCAGATCAGGCAAGTAAACGCGCCGATGAATGCTCAGTAAAGTTTAAAAGGATGAACTTTGGCTGTCGAAAACTGCTCTTGCTGCACGGACGCAATCGTTGTTTCGCACAAGATCATGACCATAGGCTAGCTTGACGAGGGAAGCTTTTCCCTCAGCCCATTCATCACCGAGACCCGTTTCTGATGTCAGCTTGAGTAAACTTCCATGCACTGCACAAAAACGCCACATAAAGCGTGACGTAAAAGCCAAGATGCGCCCGACGAGAATGCTTTTGTTCTCATGTACTGCGCATGCGTAATGCGATAGAGTTCAGCCCACGTCTAGATCGGGCCAGCAGAAACAAAGCCCTTGGCGGTCGAAAACGTTTGATGTGTGATAAAGGAATAGCAAAGAGTATGCACGAAGATTATGCAAGGGACGTAGACCCGCACAGCTTCAAGGCTTAATTGATACGAGCATTGACATAGGTGCGGAAAAACGAGGTGCGCGAATTGGAAATTGGGTTCTTCTCGACGAGCTACGCTTGCTGTGTGGGTGCCAATTGCACCGCGAAGAGGTGCGCCTGGGCCTGGGCCTGCAAGTGGGGTACTAGGTTGTAACGTTGGGAATGGGTAACCGAGAGCGCAAACGGGAGACTAAAGGCGAAGAAGGGCATCTTTAGCTATTTGATTTGGTTTGTTTTCAGAGAAGCTAACGAGCCACGGGAAGGTAGTAGACTTGGGCAGTAGACTGCTCTGGTACACAAGAGGCTCTCGCCTTTGTTTGGCGGTTCTTGCTGGTTGTTCAGTGCTAGTATTCTGTGAGCGGAGACAATGGATCCATCGCAAAGAATGTCTGCAGATTTGCTGCTGAAAAATACGGTTGTGGCCATTGAGTTGTTTGATCACGAGCTGGCTGTCGCTGCAAGAAGGAAAGACAAGCCTTTCGCTGTTGAGGTGCAACCAATTCGATTGCGACTGATTGCAAGCAAAATGACAATTAAACCAATGTCAATGATCCTCGTCAGAAGAAAGAGGATGGAATCACAGTTGCAATCGAAAAAAGACAATCTCAGCTCCAGGAGCAGTCATTCGCATTCACCACTGGTGCAAGAACGGTTAGTTAATTCTTGTCCTTTGGATCGATAATCGTCTGCTTGCACATCGATATGCGCAAGCAGACGATTATCGATGTTGTAAAAGCAAGAGCTGGACAAAAGAAAGTTAAAGCACTTAGAAAGGTTGTGGAAGGTCCTCATTGTTTGCAGGACTGCTTCTTCGTCTTCTTTATTGTGGACAACAGCCTCTAATTACTAAGCTGTTGTAGAAATTTAAATAAAGTTCTCTCTCTGCAGAAAGGCCAAAAACTTCTGTGGCACATGTCTAATCAAGCTTTGCACAGTACGCCTGGCAGAACGAGGCAGCCCTCTGAAAAGCTCGCGTCTGGAAGCGTGTGTAAACGGCTTTGCAAAACGAAGTGATCGAGATCCTTCTTTGCATTTGTTCCACACCCGAGCAGGACTGCTAACACAATCGATGTTGCCATTTGTACGTGAACAGCAATCGTGTTGGAAATGCATGAGGAAACTACAATGGCTGATTGCAGGAAACGATTGGAATCGACTGCGCACGCAATCGATTTTGCTGCACCTCAAGCGCTATTCAATGAAGAATAACAACTTAGTGTATAAGGCTTGCAGTCTCCACAAAGACACGACATAATGTGGGTCCACGAGTCACTTGCCCACATGCGCCGCATTCAATCTCGGTAGCGGTGTCGCCAATTTTACTTACAGGTGTGGGTGGCTACTGCACGACGCTTAACCAGATGTTATCCGGGCCGGCTGCATCGATTATTACTTGCCGTTTTGTTTTGTTTTCCGCGCCAAAGCATGGAAGCAACGCACACGCAATCACTGCGCGGCCTGCCAGTATGTTCAGGCACAAGGGGACGCCCGCTGTGTTATACGTCCGCGAAGCTGACGAGGGCAGCCGACTGGGACGTGTCGCAGACAGCAGACGTCGTTTCAGATCGGGCGCGCGTGCAAAACGTTCTGCGAGCGGAGCGCGAGGGGAGCGACAGCGCGCAGGCATTTCGCCAGCTGTCTTCGAGTACGTGGGGCGTTGTACCGCCAACAAGGTGCGCAGATTTAGTGCGCCATTGGTTGGGAAGCCGCGGCTGTAACAAATGCGGCGCCGTCCAATGAGAGCGCGTGTACCTGTTGGCTCGCTCCAGCGTCACGTCCACGTGCATTAAATTGCAATCTGCAACGCGATTGGACGATATCTCCACGGCATGCTTCCACTAGCGCAATCGTTGTTGGCCCATATTTGGCCGCCAATTTTTTTGAATAAATTCTGAACAGTTTTGGTGTCACATTGCGGATCTTCGTGGTGACTCGGCGTGATGCGCGCCTGCATTCGCGTGTTGCATTTCATGCGCAGCGCAGTCTGTAAAGCGTACTTCCGTGGGTGATGAGCACCCTCCCCACCCCCTTCACCCCCGGCAGGACGTCGTCGCTTTCCCCGCCCCTTCCCGTTGCCTTTCATACTTCTCAACGACTCCTTTCGCCTTTCATCTCCGCCATCTCCCCCGTCCACGCCTTCCCCCCCCGGCCCCATCGTCTCAACTGCCTGTCATGCATAGCGTCACTCCAATCCGCATGCGTCGTGCCCGAGGCAGCGCGGTGAGTCATACCGCCGTCGCCACTCTCACGCCGCCCAGAGCGCCGTTTGTTCCGCGCTTGGCCGCTGGCAACACGCTTGCGTTGGTGCAGAGCCTCGTCAAAAGATGCCCCGAGACCATGTGCTGCGTGGTTGCGCCGTTGATTATTGGATGTGTATTGGTATTTCGTGGCTTTCACTCGTACTCCGAGGAGAAGCGAAACGCGCAGATGAGTTGACGTTGGCGTTGTCACTTTGTGCCTTAACTGCGTGCTTTCCTTTCTCGGGAGACTCGCTCCTTCTTGTTGTATTTTTACCGTGTTGGCTAGGATTTCACTCACATTTGTTTACTACTTGACGCTGTTTACTATCGTACTTTGTTCATGCTGTTGATAAAGAACATACAAAGGGTACCGAACACGCGATCCTGCGTCTCTCCGTACCATCCGCTCAGCGCGCCAGCGTCAGCGCTAGCACTGTGGATGCTGCGAAGCGTGTTACCGAAAAAAAAGGAGAACTACGTCCGCGCCGTTTCCGTATACGTCTTCCAAATCATTCTCCTCCAAGAAAAGAGATGCGGCTTTCTCCCAAATGCAGTTTGTAGCCTTGTATTCACTGCGCGCTTGGTAACATATCTTCGGCAACATGTTGTTGCGCGAAAGTCGCGCGATCCGCATTCATTCACGGAGGCGTTTTCGCTCTCATGTGCACTGCGCATGTTGCCGAATACTTCCATTTGGTGCGCACCACAGCCTGATTTGCTTGTGGCGCTGCTGCGATGAGTTTTATTCGCCAAAACGAGCAGATTCAAATTTTTGGATCCTTACCAATTAAGAATTGGAATAAATATTTGCAATTAGGCCCGGTGTGGCAACAGCTTGCAGCCGGCTTAGCTCAGTTGGTTAGAGCGCGCCCTTCGTAAGGGTGAGGCCGCGAGTTCGAATCTCGCATTCGGCTTCGCGTTACTTTTTCCATTTCCATGTTTCGCTTGCCCAGTCTGCGTGCCACACCTTTCCGGACTCAATCCACTTCGGATCCTAACTTTGGATTCCACAGCTCCACATTCTCTGCGCATCGTCGCCGATGACTTTCCCATTGTTACCTCCTTCCGTCGCGCAATCCCAACACCTTCGCCCTCAAACTAACATCAGATCCTAACATGGCATCCCCCGCTCTCAGAGCCTTCTCATCCAGGCCCGCTCCCTACGTCTCAGCCGCCACACGCGTTCTTTTCCAAGGTTTCACCGGCAAACAAGGCACCTTTCATGCCGAGCAAGCTATTGCCTACGGCACCAACATCGTCGGTGGAACCAACCCTAAACGAGCCGGACAACGTCATTTAGATCGTCCCGTGTTTGCAACTGTCTCAGAGGCACGAGCCCAAACTTCTGCCGATGCTTCTGCCATTTTCGTACCGCCTGCCGGCGCAGCTGCTGCCATTGAGGAAGCCATTGTTGCGGAGATGCCTCTGGTGGTTTGTATCACTGAGGGAATTCCACAGAAAGATATGGTTCGAGTAAAGGGACTTTTGAGAGACGCTACTGCTACTCGTCTTATCGGTCCCAATTGTCCCGGCATTATCAAGCCCGATCAGTGTAAGATCGGTATCATGCCTGGACACATTCATAAACCAGGCTCTATTGGCGTCGTATCCAGATCAGGAACCCTCACATATGAGGCCGTAAATCAGACCACGGAGGTCGGTCTTGGCCAGAGTATTTGCATTGGAATCGGTGGCGATCCTTTTAATGGCACCGATTTCATTGACTGTATTGACATGTTTCTCAACGACGAGGAGACAAAGGGCATCGTTATGATCGGCGAAATTGGTGGACAGGCTGAGGAACAAGCCGCTGAATATCTCAAACAGCACCCTGTGAAGAAACCTGTTGTATCTTTTATAGCCGGTGTCACCGCGCCTCCTGGAAGACGTATGGGACATGCGGGAGCCATTATTTCCGGCGGTAAGGGTACTGCTGCTGATAAGATTGCTGCGTTGGAAGCGGCAGGTGCTAGAGTTGTTCGCAGTCCTGCAACGCTTGGCACTGCCATGCTGGAAGAGATGCAGAACGCTGGCTTGGCTTGATTGCATTTCTGCATCTTCAAGTGTTTTAGTTCTACTGCGGCGATGTACCTTCTTTCCTATGCGATTCGTTCGCATTTGGGTAGAAGCGAAGTGTGTACATAGTGACACCATCCAGTTGCACTTTCATTTGGGTTTTGAGCTCGCAGTCCCGAAAACCATGTTTCGCTCTCTGGCTATGCAGTGAAGAGTGTCTAACCGCCATAGGTATCGTCAAGATCAAAAATGGGAAGGAATCCAGTGATTTGAAAGACGTTTCATGTCAATAACAACTAACGACTGTCTAGGATTAGAATATGTACTTCGAAACGCAGAAGAGATGAGGTGACGCGACAAACTGGAGGTGGTTTTCACTAGACGCGTTAATGATAACACAAGCGATCGCTTGATATTCAAGGGTAGCACGTCGTGTGCTGTCACCAATACAAAAAAAAAACCACTGAACGGAGCACTCAAGCCAACGACGGAAACAAGCGGAGTTCTCTACCTCATTGACGGGAGAAACTAACGTAAAGGTCTAACTCTGCGCAGGCGGAGTGACAAGATTTTCCGCCTTCAACAGCTCTCAAAATTGGGTTCCATGTTACGAAATGTTTATAACAAGGTTAGCGTTCGACCATCACGATGTCTCAACAGCACACAGTTATTTTTTCTTGTTTGCAAGTATTCGCAACCTATCGGCCAAGTCACTGTCACCCTGATCTTCCTCAAATGCTGCCCAAACTCGCAACAGCGAAGCATCTCTACCCCGTTGGCTCGTCGTTTCCGCAAACAGTTTGCGGGCCCTTTCAATACCACCATCATTTGCAAAGTGCTTCCACTCAAGTAGAGCAAGAGAGCGAACCGCCATGATATCTCCTGGAGAAAATCTAACACTTTTCTTCAGCAGCTCTCTCGCAACGTCATAGTTTCCGTCCTCCTGTTCGAGTGACGAGAATGCATGCAACGTCTTATGATCGCGCGAATTGATACGTAATGCGCGTTTGTACAACTCTCTGGCCTTCTGGGTATTTCTTTCTTTGCGTTCAACCGTAGCCCATGAATGCACCAATCGAACCACATCTTGGGGGTGTTCCTTCCGACCACTGATCCCTTGTTTGAAGAGAGTTCGAGCCGTTTCAACCTCTCCAGCGTCCGCTTCCAAACGCGCCCAGCTCATATAGAGCAGGGCAGCCTTTCCCTCACGAACACGATCAGCTGCCTCCCGAAATAGTCGTCTCGACTCCGTCACATTTCCACAACGAGCCTCCAAAAGCGCCCAGGATTGCCAATTTAATGGATCGCGCGGGTCTGCTCTAGTTCCGCGCTCATACAAACACCGTGCGGCATCGAAATTCCGTTCCCTTTCCTCGAGCAATCCCCACGCCTGCCAGCTACTAGGGAACGAAGGGTCGGCCACAATTGCGCGCTCAAACAACTGTCTTGCTCTACCATTGTTTCCAGCACGATGTTCCAAGGATGCCCATGCGTGCCACACTAGTTTGTCCTTTGGATCGGCCTCTGCAGCACGCATGTAGAGAAAGCGAGCACGCTGAGATTTGCCGCGGCTGGCTTCCAGACTCGCATATGCAGTGTATAGTGGTGCGGTTTTGTTCCTTCTTACGGCTCTGACGCCCATTTCAAACACGTTTGCGGCCTGTGAGTAGTTTCTTCGACGCATTTCCATGTTCGCCCATTGCATGTAAACATACGGATCCACGGAATCAGCTTCAACAGCGCGTCGAAACAGATTTGCAGATGTCTGGAAATTAGACGCACTGCTCTCCAAAGACGCCAGCGAACTCAACAGCACCGCACTGCGGGGACAGCTTTCCAGAGCACGCTTGTAAACCTTTCGAGCAGAAGACTTGCCAGAAGCAGCAGCCTCGCAGTTAGCATAGAAGTGCCACACATAAGCATCGTCTTGAACCTGTCGGACAGCACGTTCCATAACTTGGGCAGCATGCTTGTTACCATGTGCTTTTCTTGACGCCTTCCCGTACGCCAGCCATGAGCGTGCGTCACTGGGAGTTTCGGACAGATGCTTCGATAGAAGACGAGCGGCGGCAGCTGCGTCACCGGCGCGTAGCTCGAGCTGAGCCAGCACCGGGAGCGGGGGAATATCAGGGTTGTCGCTCGGCGTCGGGACGAATGGTGCGCATGTCATGCGCACCGTGGGGCGGCGATTCGGGTTGCGCGCACATGTGGAAGGCAATTGACCGTGTGCAAAGCGCGCAGGGATGGCGGGCGCCGGCGAGACGAACGAGTAACTCATGTTGCGTGGCAGGCTATGTGTTCCCAACGTGACGACTCAGTCCGAGCGTACACTCTGGCGCGCAGAAAGTGTGGCGCTCTCCGCTGCCAAGGCGGTGACGGGGAAGATGAAGAAACGCTCAGGGGAACGGGCTGGGTGTAGCGACAGACAGAGAGGAGGGTCGCGGTAAGGCGACGGCCGCGAATGCACGGTGGCACGGCGGTGGACGGTGGACGCAACTGCGTGCTTGAAGCAATGGCTGTGGGGTGGGAATTTGAGATGTGGTCGGCGAGCTCGCGGTTTTGGACGACGACGTGGGCAACGTGTCGGAACGCGCGGTACTGATTGAGGTCGTTGTCGTTTGGAGAAACATCTTGTGAAATCGCTTTTGGGTGGACAGCCGACGGCGGGGGCTGTGCTCGGTCGCGGTGGCGGCGCCTCAGTGGTCGAAGGGAAAGCGCGGTGGCTTTTTGGTGGATGGCATTTCTTGGGCTTGGTGAAATATCTGACGTGCGATTGCTGTGTGTGGTCGAGCGCGCTGTTCGCAACTGGTGGATAAGGTGGGGCGCGTTGCTTGTCAGTTCGAGGTGATTGTTGTGAACTGGGTCAGCAGGCACGATGCTATCGAGAGTGAGCCATTCCATTTTTTGGCTACCTTCGTAGTAACTTTCGACGCTTTGCGACAGCAATTTCTTTTTGCGGCATGGCATCGCAGTTGCTCCATCCTCTGGTGGAACGGTAACGCGTGAGTGGAAGTGCTTTACTAGTGCTTCGTTCCACAGGTTAGATCTACCACAGGTGTCGAAAAGGCTTCGACATCATTCCTCCGCGAAGAAGACCACCAACTGTAGCGTTGGCACCAGGCTTGTTTATTGTTAAAAGGCTTTCTGCTAGTGTAGAATTTGTACCGCAGAAACGGTGGAAGACTGTTCCCTTTTTTTTCTTGTGAGAGCGTACCTTGTGCATGGAAGGACCAGTTTCGAGGGCTCCTGTTCAATTAATCATCAGTAGATGATCTGCATCTTTCCTTCACGTGCCAAAATGACAAGGTTTGTGACGTGCATATGGCGCACAAGGCATCGGCTACAAGGTTCTACAAACCATAATCTGATTGTGAAACAAAGCAATCATTGCAATAAAAAAATTGCTGTAGAGATGAGGATTGGCAATTGCATTCCAAGTCACCAAAAAGGATTTCAAAGTGTTCCATTCCGATTGACGCATTAGCTGCCCCACCTCCGAGGCGCAATCACCACACATGCAACAACACGAAAATGCAGTAAGATAAATTGCCGATCTTGTATTGTTTTGCACTACGCTTGTATACGAAGCTCACGCTCTACAGGAGTGGGACCAGGGCCGTGTAAGTGACCAAATAAAACTTTTTGTGAAGTAGTGCCATCCTCAGAATCCTAACCGTTAGCACGATTCTACGAGCGATGCGCTTGAATGCCTCGCCTTTTGGATGGGGCAAACCGCTCTGAGTTGCCATGTTTGTATAAATTTGATGAGGATCTCACTGGTAGGCAAATGCAAAGCGTGTGTTCTTCATCGTCTGCAAGCGTAAGATATGTCGTTCTGTGAGCTCGTCTTCGTAATGGTCACCTACATCAACATCGCCACGTGTTAACTGTGTTGTTGTTGTACACGTAAAATGATTATTGCCCTTTGTTGCTTGAGCTTTAGTTGAGTCACCCCTATTTTTTTTTGATACGGCGCGTTAAGTCCGTTTACAGAAACAGTTACAGTACCTTCGTACAGTACGAAGGGCAGTGTGGAACTCTACAGATGTTGTACCCTTGTAATGTTATGCAGGGTATCCTTATCTCCGCAGCCCCACGGCTCAGCAGTTCGCCCTCGCTCCGCATCTCCGCAGCTCCTCAGCAGTTCGCCCTCGCTTTTCCGCGACGCCTTCCGCGACGCCTTCCGCGACTCTCTCCAATGCACTCTCCAGCGTTTCTATCCCCCACCCCCTATATACCTGCGCCTCTATCGCGCGGCATACCCATGCGTTCGCGCGCCCCAATCATTTGCACTGCTTCTCCACCCGCCACAACCCCGAAACTGCAGCGCTTCCTCAAGTGGTTCCGCGGCGACTTCGACAACTACTACCAGGTGGCACATGACCGCACGAGCGGTGTATCATACTCGCGCATCCACGAGCACATGCATTGCCGTCTGCAACCACTCCTCAACGCAGAACTCACCCCGGCACACCAGTCTGTCGTCTTTGCCACGTACTACTACAACGGCAACCCGGACATCGTCTACCGCAGAAGGCTATACACTCTCACCGATGCCGATGATGCCCTGGAAATGCGTATCTACAAGATGTCCTTCATCCACGGCCTTCACGTTGCCGGCGCAAACTCCAATTTTGACTCCCTGGATATGGGCTCTGTCGACGATCCGGCGTTGTACGAGCACCTTGACGGTGCGCAGATACTCTGGCGGTATGTTGAGGAGCAGCACCCCAGTTCCGGGTTTGTTGCCAACGGACCGCATTTTGTTGGTACTATGCGCGATGGCGGGTACACGACCCAGGATTCTCTGAGATATGAGGATGAACTCGTGCTGACCAAGGAGGACCTCTGGGTTGGTGAGCGCGTGTTTAATTCGGATGGCGTTATGGTTGGTGGCAATCGCGATGGCATTCCCCATAAGATGCGAAGGGTTCGTCGCCAGGACGAAATCAAGTGGACCTTAGATCTTGAACTTCCCGATTTTAACGGGCCGGAGTGAAGCATCATGCTGCTCGGGGTGCGTATCTTATCACTTGCCCAAATTTGATTTTGCCGCGTGGGGGGTTACCAACCGGTAGAGCTTTCTTTTTCAAAAGAACGCATGCTGGTGTGGTCATTGGGCTGAAAGCCCAATGATCATTCAGTCAAGGTAAATTAATACAGATTATACTGAAGACCGGCGCTGCCGCGTGCTTAACCTTAACAGAGAACATGTGAATAGCGACATCCCAACCACGAGGACCAAGTATCAAGTCACTGAGAAAAACTGGGCGAGTAGGAACACATCACAATCCAGCACAATGTGCCACAAAGAGTTGTCCCGCGGCAGTGCTTTTGCTCTCGATGGTTATCGATCCTACCCTTGTAGGCTACAAGGGTAGGGTCGATGACGGGATGGTCGATAACTATCGAGAGCAGTTGTAGCCCTTGTTTTCGGTAAATATCTCCTTCAGGCAGATAGGGTTTTCGTCGGAAAAGATATTTGGATGAGCTCTTCCATGAAACAAGGGTAGCGTTATTCCACACAAGGCTGTGACTCGTGACTTCGATCACTGTTAGATTGCGTTTCGCCGTAGCCTTACAGACTGCATCAGTAATGTAATGTACAAGGGTAACAATAACAAGGGTAATAATGTTGTAGGGCCTCTAGCCAGTGGGATCGACCCATTTAATCCCCTGGGGAACAAGGCCTCACCGTACCGGGCTTGGTAACTACTAAAGAGAAAGGAAAGACACAAAGTGCGTTGAAGTGAAACGCAGCCACTCATGTCTTCACTTGGTGAAAGTTCAACCCCTGGCAGAGGCGCGCCATCGTCATCGACTGATGCTCCACCAAACAATCAATCTACGCCAGACTCTCCAACCTCGTGTGATGAGCTACCAGATGCCTCCCGTCCAATTCCGCCAAACAATTGGCTCAGTTTTGGTGACCTACATCTTCAAAAGTGCACACTGCAAGGAATGTTTCGGATTGATAGGGAACTTTATGGCTCATATGAACTTATAGATGGCCTCCTATATCACCATGAGTTTCGATGGAACATATGCCAAAATCAAGTTAACTACTTCGCGCACTGCCTAGAACGTCGAAGATTTGGAGAAGTACCTTCTGCCCTCAGTCCCGGTATAGGTTGCTCTGTGGCTATTCCATTAACGCGAAAATGGCTGCAATTACCGACACGCGCTTCGAACGACACGTCTCAAACAAATGCCAACACTTCTCCACCACCCTTCTCCCTCCGAAAATGGTGATGAACGCTTTTCAATCTTGTGGCCAGATTTTACGATCGGTTTCCGGCTTACAGAGGAGGAGAGGGAGTTACAACGAGGTGATGCTAAAGATGTCTCTTATCCTGTGGGTTATGCTCCGGAGTTTGTGTTGGAATGCACACAGACCGATTATAGACTCGATTTCGAAACTAAGACAAGCATGTATGCAGCGGCGAATGTGAAAACGTATATGATAATTGATAATGATGTTCCAAACGAATGCGGCATGGAGAAACACAACCCAGCAGTTTTTATTGGAGTACTGGTCGGGAATAGGTATCAAGGTTTGGACATACCACTAAGAGGAAAGGACAAAGTGGATATACCGTACATTGGGCAGCACGAAGCGCAAAGTTGCATATCCGGAAATCTTGACGAATTCTATGCGCGGGCACCTCTACGAAGACTTCGCGGCGAGAGCTCATGACAGGTTTGCCGCATACTGAGAAGTCGTCCTCAAAAGCCTGATTCGACATGAGCCATTAAGTAATCGAAAACTGCTGTCCAAAGCAAAGTTGAAGATCTCTACAAGAAAGATTGAATGCTGTTTGGTAGCATCATCCGCGTCGGATGAAGACCGGAAACTGCGAGGTTTGTTAACAGCTCATGGAGTGTGAAGATATCGGGGGGCGCTCGCGTCAACAGCAACACCAAAGTAACTGTTTTGCTTCAGCGTACACCACAGGGCCGTTCAAAGGCACACCTTGAACACGCTCAAAGCCCCAGGGGTTTGGTATCTATTTATTTATTTTAAGGACAAAAAATATCTCTGTTGGAATTAGATCAGGAAGCACTTGTGAAACAGAGACACTGCACTGTCACAGTGCAAGGACCATAATAATATTATACACAAAAAGGACCGTATTATGGTCCTTTTTGTGTCATCTGCTTTCGAAGGTATCATCTACGAACTCGTTTCAAGCTGTTGTTGGTGATGCCCAGAGGTGTATCTATCAGCAGAGAAGAAGCTAGCTCTGGGTGTGAGCGCAATGGGCGGATAATGCATTTTGTGTACTGTTCCAGAGGGGCATCTTCATGGCGAGTGACAAACGTCTAATCGGCCACAAACTTCATCAGCCACCCGTGTCTTTAACCCCCGCTCGCGCACTCCTGCAAACAAATGAGCGTAATGTAGGATTATGCGCCCACAAGCTGTGGACTACCTTTTTCTACCTTCCTACTGTTTCAATCATCAGCAGTTGACATGATGTTTTCAGGGGGTATTGCGCGATGATCGCGAAGCGTGACCCAAAACAAAGCGCGCATGCAAGAGTTTTCGGAATTGGTAAGGCGGGCGCGTCCTGTAAACAGCACCTTCACACCAAAAAACAAGAAAACAAGTAAGATATCGCACTCAAAGCGTCGTTTTGGATGCTGCGAATTGGTACGACAGGAACGGAAGAGTGTACTTTGAAGATGTCGACGTGTGCATGTATAAAAGTAATCTTACGAGGCATGTTCAGCTGTGATAAAGGCTCGCACGAACAGAAGGCCAATGGGTGAGCTGCGCTTATTGCAGCTCGCTGTCGAGCATCAAGCCAAGTGGAAAGAGTGTCTTTGCCGTATGAGCGGAATAGCCAACCCGAAAAAGCATGTTTCCTCGAGACTGTGTTGCTGGACGGGTGAGAGAAAACGGGAAGCCGACGCGTGAACGCCGTCGTTTGATAGATCAAGGGTACTAATACTCTTTGTGTGTGGTCTATTGCCTCCTGGCAACAAGAGTTTGCTTGCCCCGGTGCATATATTCGCAACAGTGATCTGTTTTCGGGCGGGTGACCAACGCGATATGAAGTGGTTGCTCACAAAGCAGGAGGTAAAGGGTGTTCCACTCTTCCAACAATGTTTTTGAATGGAAAGTTTCCCCGGTGTTGACGAGACCTCAGTCTGGTGCACGTGAACAAGGGCGTTAACAGAACAGCAAGAGCGAGTGGCATTGCAGGAGGAGTTCTGTGCAATACCCAGAATACATCCCACGGCGCCTCGTTTTTGCTGGGATAACTGGGGGTATGATATTCTGTAGCAGTTTGCTGCAGATCTGAGCTACAGATTCCGAAGATAACTCAAGCGGAATACAGCAGCTTTTTAACACAGCCGCAGTCTTGGCAAGAGGAACCTTTTAGAGCTGGTTTACCTTTGTATGATGATCAAGTGCAGTGTGAAGCATCAGACAACGTCTTTCTCGTTGCGAAGATATGGGGATGCGTTGTAGAAATGGGGCTAATCAAATGCATGGCTGCAGCGATGCTCGTTGGTGCGCAACTTCAAGTTGCGCAGCGCAAGGCGCAAATTTTTTAGATTGGCGCGCAATTCAAGGCACAACAAGCGCGGCGCGCGCAATTATGGTAGCGTCAGCGGCATACCGCGATCTACGAAGGTATTGCACAAAGCGCATTTCCACTTGAGCAAGCAAGAAGTCCGCTGTCAGCGCCTTGTGTCACAGCGAGGCAGATTAGCATTCGAACTGGTTCGCATCAATGATGTGGACGAAAGCCACCACTCGCACGTGCGATTTCATAGTTGAACGCGCGCTGTCCATGCCATGTCATAATACAACCACAACTCTAGTAGGAAGCAGCCGGGAACGCCTCTCAGTGGGCGCTCGTTAAAATTAGTGTAGTGCGGAACGAGTCACGCTACTACATACCACAGCCGACGAGCTTTTAACACGCAGCACCCGCTCTTGTTGTCGGAGAAAGCGTTTACTTGTCATAAGCGTTATCTCTAATCCCGTTGTCACCTGCGGGCGAGATTCGATGTAGCTGCTGTTGTACTCCAGATGGGTAACACAGCGCTATGTAAATGCGCGCTTCTTAATTACGTGCACCTTCACGATAACATCACATTTTGTGCGCACTGAGAACAGCTTTGATACCGCAGTCAAAACAGACGAAATGTTGAATCTAACAAATGCATCGAAACACATTGCATCATACTAAAATGAGTCGTCAACAACCTGATTGTGAGGTACACAACACTTGTTGCTTGAGAAGAAGCCCGGCAACACCACTGATAGCGCACTAAATGTTTGAGCATCAATCGCAGAATGGCACACTCTTTGAACACCATAAATCGCAGAACATGAGGGCAGCAAACATGGCCCGCCACATTTGCCTGAATGACTTCAACAAGATCGCAGCATACATATCGCAAATGGTTCACTCTCTATGAATAGAACCACCGCCAACTCCGAACAATACCATTTACCTCGTTACCCAACAGCAATCTTCAACATGCTGTTGGGGACGTTGGCCGCCCTAGCGTTTTGGCACTTTAAAGCGGGGAAAAAAGGTAGAAACCAATACAAGTACTCTCGTTTCTACCTCACGATGGAATCGCGAATATTTGCCATGTTCCTTGGGGTATTAACAGATTGAATGGAGTTGGGCGACGTGGGAGGAGGCAGCGAAACACGTATTCTGTTGCTTGCCCCTTCAAAACACGTGCACAATAAGCACCTCTCTGCTACTGCTCGCAGCATGCGAGACAACGGATGCAGAGCAGCTTTAGACGTGCGTCAAGCAACATTTTCGTTCACATGCGCGTGGCGCAAGTTTCACAAACGGCGCTTCGATATGGCCCATCTCGTTGAGGCCAACGTCCTACCACACCGCGCATGGACGTGCCTTAAATGTTGAACGTCAAAATAGATGAACATGGATACCGGTCCCAACGCAGATGACGCTCTACGTTGGTCGTACCACGCGAAGTTTACCGACGCTTTTCCTTGCTGATACCAGCTGTAAGATAACAGTGCGTTCTTAGAAAACCAGTAGCCCTTTGTTGGAATTAAGCCAAGTATTCTTCACTGAACAAAAGATCTGCCTCTTAATACCACTTGTACTGTGAAGATATTCTTCGGGGATGTGATATTTCACTGACGAGGAATTCAGAGAACCACTCTTTCAGCACAAGAGAAAATGGTTGAAGAAAATCTGAGGCAAACGACAAGCGTAGTTCTGTAGACCCTGCGGTACAACAAGTGCACGACGCATGTGGTGTCCATCGTGCTGTACCCATAACTCTGTTTCACGGCTTTCCGACCGCCTGATGCACGTTGCGTATCGGTTTCGCAGAGGAATGATCGAAAGGCTACGAAGCTTTTTAAGGCATGGTAAGGTTTCGCGCTGCAGAAAGGTGTAAAAAGGATCTGAGGGCAAAAAAAAGCTGATAACGCGTACTCAAGGAGTTGGCATGAACACGCCTTGTGACATAGGACGGTCGTTATGCCCCAACAAGTCATTCATTTTTTGCCTCTTCTCCGCAGTATATGCACCAACCATTGGCACCAGTCGAGAAGGCTTTACCCATTGAACAAATCGACGCAGTTCCTCAAAACTAGAGTGTTCAGAGTACGGCAGTTGGAACACAACGGCATTATCAGCGGCGCGCACCGAACGGCGAACAGCGGAGCCATTGAAGCTCCAGCCAGTGGGCCGAAAACAAACAGCCAGTCCGCGCCCGATGAACTTGTCCGACAGACGGTTGAACTTGACGTACTTTCGAAGCGACTCGGGCTTCATTTCAGACATTGACACAAGATGAATTCTGGCGCGTTTGGGGTCATCTACGAGACGAGAGGTGAGGTGGGGCATGCGGAGAAGCGATAAAGTTTCTCTCTTTCGCTTGGAGGCGTAGATGTGTAAGTTGAGATGTGTGGCTACATGAAGGAAAACTTTCTCTTTGCCAATGGAATAGGTGCCAAAGAAAAAAATACACGCACCCTTGGTGCGCTTGTCCTCCTGCGTGGCGTAGTGAAGCGCAGTATCCAGCACCACTTGTTGGGGAGGGAAAACGTAGGAAGGTGAGCAATAAGTAGTGTCCAAGTGGAGATAGTGCAGGGACGCAGACTGCACCAGTTGAACAAGCATATCGAAGCGATCAAAGTGAGGCGCGTGGTAGCGAAAGTCGCCCGTGTGCAATATCCAACGCTTGGTGTGCAGCACGAAGAACAGAAGGAGCGCGGCGCCCGGACAGTGATTGGCGTCAAACAGCCACACGTACGCTCGTTTACCCGCCGCGTCCTGCACGTCGTACCGTTTCTCGAAGTCGAGACACTTCACATTGGCCGCCGGCACGCGCAGGAAGCGCTTCGCAAGCGCGGCCGTGACGCGCGTGCAGTACAAGGTGGCGCGCTTCGACAGCGCCTTTGGCAAGCCCATGTAATGGTCCGAGTGGTAGTGCGTGAGAAACGTGACCGCGTCCTGCGGCAGCTCGAAACGGAACGCGTCCACCACGAAGCCAGTGCCGTCCACACGGTGAGCAAACGGCGTCACCTTCTTCTTGCGCGCGCGCTTCGCACCAGCCGCGCGCGCACCCGCGTCGGCCGGCGCGTCGGCGACGCGCTTGATTGCGCGCGTCTCGCGCAGCGCGGCTAGCAAGCGACGACGCGCGCCCAACGGCAGCGCCAGCGCGTCCACAGCGGCCACCGACATGGCGCGCAGCTGCGGCAGCGAGCGCACCGTCGCCGCGCTCAACGCCGGCATGTGCTGCGTGAGCGCATGCTTCTCCAGAAAGGCGCGCAGCGCGTCGCGCGACGACGGCGGGGACGGCGGCGGGGACGGCGGCGGGGACGGCGGCGGGGACGGCTCGCGCAGATGCGGATGCTGCGCGCGCAACAGGGCGCACACGCGCGCGTGCGCGACGGCGCGCGACGAGGACAGCGGCGCGTTGCACTCGGCACACGTCGTCATCGAAGCGCCCGCTGACGCAGCGGTTTGCGAGGGCGCGCGCGCGCGTGTGTCGCTTTGCGCACGACAGCAACAAAAAGGCGGCACAAAAAAGACACGCGTTACTTTTTGGGATGCGTGGCGCGTGAATGACACGCGCCGCGTCGCCAAGTGGCGCATTCTGTGAGAGGAGCCGGTGTTGCCAGCACACGCGCGCGCACGCGGTGGCGCACAGCGGGTGCGCATCACGCTCGCAGGTTCCACACGCAACGGACGGCACAGCGGCTGGCGTGTGGCGGCTTGTGTCCCCCCCCCCGGGCACGCTGTAAGAGCACGCGCAGACGGCGCTGTGCGCGCGGTTTGCCGGTCGCACGCGCGCGGCGCGCGTTGAGGCCGCACAGCTGTGTGACGTGGCGTCGGCAGCGCGGCGATCACTCGCTGCGGAGATTTGGTGCGCGCCGCTGTGGCGGCGCGAATGCGGCGCGTTCGCGTCCCGTCGCGTGCGGCCGCGCTCGGGCACTGTTGACACGCCTATCCGTGTCTGCTGCATTGCCTCTCTAGGCGACTGCTCCGCAACCCACATTCGGGCCTACGGTCCGAAGGGTCAGACTGCAAGACCCTATATATGCGCATAGACCTTCGCAGCCTCATTAAACTCAGAGACACCGCTCACTGTTCTTTCATTTGTTTCATAGATCGCCTCAGTTCGTGAGTTGGAGATCCTCGTTGCGTGCGGAGGAGTACCGACGTGCTTCAGTGAGGCCGATGACAGACTTGGAAGCGCCACTGTCGATGCAAGCGCCTAGAAATTGGTCGAGGGAGGGGTCTTCCTTTGCATAATACATCGCATATTTGGTGGCCATAGTGGTAAGTGCATCTGATTGTTTGATGTGACCATTGAGAGGGAGGGAGGTCTGTGCAGATGGTGATAGTGGAGGGTTTGCGTTGGAGTCATCATTCTGGAGTGCCGGAAGAGGATGGGGATTGCCAGCAAGAGGCTTCTCAGTTTGTTCCGTGAAGTGAAGGGCGTTGGGGCCGGGAGTAGGCGGCTGAGTAGAATTGGGATCCGTTCGCCAGATTTCGGAGATAGGATGGCGAGGCATATCTCCATTTAAAAATCCGGGTCGTCGGAGTCATTGGCATGCGCAGTGGCACTGGATTGCAAAAAGGTGGCATAATTGGTAAGATGCGGGGCGAGCTCGGTTGGGTCGGCGACGGAGGTATCTGAAGGACGTTGGGTGGAGCTCCTGGTATGAGATGGGAGCAACTGTTGGATGCGATCGAGGTCTTCATCTGTGTAGAGTATGGCTGGAGGCTTTTTGGGAGAAGTGTCGTCATCGTCAGAGTCAGAGTCGTAAGAGGCAGCCATGGATCGTAAGAACGAGCGGAGAGCCTGGAAGTTTTTCTCGTCATCCTCAGGTACGGTCTTGACCTGGGCAAAATAGTTGTCAAAAGCGCGTTTTCCACGTTTCTTCTTTAAACAGTCGCGTTGCCAGTGATCGGGACTGTTGCATATGTAGCAATTGGAATTGCGAGGCGATCGTGAGTATGATTTGCGTGAATAAGGGCGCTGCTTGGAGGGTTTCGTCGAACGACCGTAACGTGGGTTGGTGTAATAGATGTCGGATGGGGTATCCGATATGGTATCAACAGAGCCATAGGTTTCATTCGTACGACCGGTGTTGGTTAACCAGAGGCAGTGCTTCTGGATGCGGTTGGTGAGGGCGCGGTAGAGTTGCTGGTAAGTGTGTATCATTTCACTGGGACCTTCAATGACGGGGCGGGCCCATTCCTGGGTGCGAACAGAATGAATGAGGATTTTGCGACGATAGATATCGGTTTGGAGTGGTTTGGGAATGTGGCGCAGTTTGTCGTTGATGTCGGTGAGCATTTCACGGAAGGCTTCGGTGAGAGGGCGTTTTCCATCGATGAATTGGTTCATATTGATCAGGTCGAGGTCATCGAGGGCACGGGTTTGTTGCGTCTCATCATGGTACATGTTGTGCATGAGATCCTTGGCGTGTGGATAGCTTGTGGCTCGGAGCTGCACTTCTTCGATGAAGAATCGTTTAGCATCTCCCGTAAGGACGGTAGGCATAAGGATGAGGGCGTGGTTGGCGGTGCCGAGTTGTTGGGTGAAGATGGCATATTCGTAATCGGTGATGAATTCAATCCAGCTTTGATCGGGAGAACCTTCAAAGAATTTGTTTTTGAATGTGGTTTGGAGAGAGGTGGCGGCTTTTTGGATCTTCTTGACTTGAGCTTCTTCGGAATTCAAAGAGGTATTGCGAGTGGCAGATTCCCGAAGATTACTGATGATGTGGTTGAATGCCGATGGGGTGCTTGAATGAAGGTTATTGGGCATCGCGTTGTGGGGCAGCGGGGTGTGTTGGATGAAAGAAGTAGCTCCTGTCCTGAGGTGGGAGGGAGTTGTGTGTGAGGGGCCGGTGCCGAGGTACGGGTTGGGGTTTCCAGGTGGTTGGGGAAAAGAGTGTTTCGGTGCAGAGGAAGGTGCCGCTTCTGGATGGGGATTGGTGCGCATGAGAGCGGGCTGTTGGTGAAGTTGTTGACTGCGAGTTTGATAATTGCGTGCGTGTGTGGAACAATCGCATTTCCGGTATCCGGAGGGTGATCCTACTCATAAGATGGTGAGTACCTCTGAAGGTGACGTAGAGATGGTATGAGTATTCCCCAATTTTGGGTTGAATTTTGGAGGCTTTTTGTGAGGACCTTTGTAGGTGGATTTGGTATTATGACCTGTTG
>JASCIV010000039.1:0-66466 GCA_030374735.1 Gracilaria caudata
GGCAGACAGAGCCTTCGAGACAGAGTCCGCCGTGGACAACGCAGGACATAATGTTCGACGTTGTTCAACACATTAGGGCGACAGGTGCACAAAAACCTCTTTCCTGACAGATGAGTCACAAGAGGATGAAGCAGTGGTGTATGGCCTACATACTGCATTGGTGACGTCCGAGGATTGAAGGAATTTAAGAAACTAGCTTCGAGACGAAGATGGGAGCGCTCAGTAATGCAACATCTTTTGCTAAGTTTAGGGTTTCCAGGAATATGTCAGTGTCGTTAGCTTACCTGTCACTAATAGTTTGTCTTCGATAAGCACATCTGCAGATGATTTATGAAAGGGAACTGTTGCGATAGTGGATAATGGGTCGGAGATGAAACTCTCAACCTCGAAGGCAAGTAAGACGATTTTTTTCAGCAGTCGAACAAATATTGTCGATTCAGTTTACCGTCATTTAATGAGGGTAAACTGGGTGATGATGAACTTTGCTTCACTTCTCAGCTTAGATCTCGGCCTCGTTCCTCATGTATCAAAATGTCTCCCTGCTCGCTAAGAGGTTCATGGCTTTGGAAGAGGTAGAACACAAAGAAGCAGCACATGCTAGCTGCGGAGCAATGTGAATCGTATCAAATATACTATACAAAATCAGCTACTTCATGTTCGAGTTTGTGTTTCTTCACGATGGTTGCTGCCCTTTTTGTAGACATTAAGAGCCATCTAAGGTAGAGTTCGTTGATTAGCTTATCGTCCAGATCTGGAACTATGGCACCACACTGTCGAACATGAAACAAAAACATAGCACAGCTGACGGAAATATTAAAACTTTGGGAGAAACCTGACATCGGAATGTACACCTTCACGTCAGCCACATCTCTTAAGGCAAAGCTCAGACCTCTTTCCTCGTTACCAAACATTAGACATATTCTATCCATTTGCTCGAAATTGACTTCAGTTATAGGGGTTGCGTCATCATCAAGGCATGTTGCAACTAGAGTGAACCCGCGTTTCTTCAGAGCAGTGGTTGCATCCAAACAATGTCTGTATTTGTTAACGATCATCCACTATCGTGTTAGATTTACGAATACGGATCAACCAAAGTCCCACTCCGGCAAAATTGTCGAGGTCAGTCAGCGCAGTTCCCGAACGTAGGTATAACGCAAATCAAATATGTAAGGGTCGTACCTTGTCAGCGTTCATGGTAATCCCTCCCGGGACTTTAAACGGCTCATATGACTCTACTGCATGTGCTTCCAGAAGACCAAATCCTTCCATAGTTCTTAAACATGCTGCGCCATTGGCTGGGTCATGAAGATTCTCGAAGAGACATTGTACTCGCTGGCATCGATTGGACAAGACTTCTTCGACTCTCTTTAGTCGACTTGGTTTAACTGAATCTCTGAGCATATTTATAAGTGTAGTCTCTTTAACTCGGCTCCCATAAAGGCCTGTGGGACCCCAAGAACCATCTTCGTTCTTCCCAACTGCGGGTTTCGGCTGTTTGGGCAAAATTGGATGGTCTGCCTTGTTGAAACGCGATTTTTTCCCGTTTGCTTTGGGTTCTGAGCAAGATTCTTCTAACAGGATGTCCATGGTCTTTAAACTAACTTGAGCGCGTAGCTGAGCGGCGAAAGAGCGAGGGAGTTGTCGACGGGGCAGAAGAAGTCTATGAAACCAAAGCATTCTCCCCAAAGCGGGGTTTGTAACACATCCCGCACGTCGCCGCGAAGAAAACCAAAAACAGCCACGATGCATTGTTGTGTTCCAAAAAATACCAATGATGGGAACTGCATCACAGTATGAATAACACTTCCTGAGCTGTATCTGCAGGTTTTGGATGCACCCCATCTAATATCAGGTGAAGCCCAAACAGTTTCCTGGAACCTTCCCGGATTCTGACGTTTCCGACAAACTTTGTCTGGTTCGTCAAACAGATGATACCGAAGTGTCATATCACAGAACTCGTGAACGCCTTTGGAGAATTGCGCAGGCTTTGTGCGACGGAGCTGTCCCACTGGAGCACGACATCAAGTGGATACGCGTGCATTAGTTTCCTCGCGCGAAGCACTTCCGAATTCGTTTAATAAACCCTATATCTCCATCTCAAAGAGGTGTTACAGATTGACCGTCTGTTATTGCTCGGTCACTTATGGATGATGAAAGTGTGGATAGTGAATGATTCTTCAAAAACGTACATTAATTGGCCACATGAAGCTTTTGGACTGCATAACAACAACACACATGCTGGGAGACATAGAATTAAGAAGTGACGCAGCCCCGACAGGACCAGGGGACATTTTGTAGATGAGGCGAGAATGACAGTACCAAGTTTGCGTCAAGTCTGGCGCAGCTCAATTGGTAATTTATCGATAAGAACATGTACACACGAGCACAAGAGATCCGCCTTCACTCGGTGTGTGTGAGTTCCATTTGGTTGGGAGAAGCAAAACGGATACACGGTCGAGTCTCCAACGAGAACCAGCACCTTCCAGGCTCACAAAATAGGTCGTCTGAGAAAATAGTTGAACGAGATGCAATATTCGTCACAATGCTGAGAAATAATTGGTGAACCATTTGTTGTTACCGGTACGTATCTACAGAGTCTATACTATATTATAGACACTGGCGACACTTGGAAGAGAGGGGGAGAGTCATCGCCTTGTGAGAGAAACTCACAGTATATGTATTTCGAACAGCCTAACGTCCTTTTAAAGAACTGCCGAATCCATCACATGAACGGCCAGAAACGACTAAAATCTTCATATTCGAGAGGGGGATAGCTTGAGTTGAGTTACATACGAACTTTAGCGCCAGCAACTCTCTAAAAACATTGATGTTCTAACTCGAACAGTATGATCGCGATTGATTATTGTCATCATGATCAATCGAGCCATGATCATCATGATGGCAACGCGCATCTGCATTTGTATCGATTACACATAAGAAGAGCAATAAATCGCACGCTTGCATAGAAGAACATCGTGTTATATGATAGATGATCTACCCTTGTCAGAACCTTCACACTAATTTTCATTTCAAACAACGCAGACAAGACATTTCATTTCAATCTCAAAGAAGTGTACCCTTGTTCTCTTCGCAACAGTCACTGCTACGAAGTAGAACGTACCAAAGGTACGACAGTACCACGGTACCACGAAGAGCAACAGCACGGTAAAAGTCTACGGAATCCATAATTTGGAGTTCTCAATATTGGTAAAAAAAAAAATTGTCAGATTTCTAATCCGAGACATTGCTGTGCAATAAATGGGCATCTTCCGTGCCTTGCTGGACGCCAGTCGCACCTCAAGATTCCTGGAGAAACTTTATTTCTCTGTTTATCGACGAAAAAGCTCCTCCTCATTGCCACACACATGTCCCTTCAGTGAACTTTTATCAGCATGGAAAGGTCTTGCGTACACCGACGGCAGAATCCATTCAACTGGTCTTGTCATGAATAGGAAACGTTGGTAAAGTTCTTTGTATCTATATTGTTTTGGTTCGAGACCGTCTTCGTCAAACTGTGACAGTACTTGTTCAACCGTCCATTCTATCTCCACGTTGATACTGCACAATGCCATCCTCGGTAATTGTAGCTCCCTCAATTTTGTCATCTGACTTTGCTCGTCTTGCAGATGAGTCAGCTCGCATGAAGAGTATAGGAGCGGATTGGCTTCATGTCGATTGCATGGACGGTCATTTCGTTCCCAATTTAACTATCGGTCCACCTGTTGTGAAATCGCTTCGAAAACACACCGATATGTTCCTGGATTGCCATATGATGGTTTCAAACCCAGCTCAGTGGATTGACCAACTCGCAGCCGGAGGTGCAAATGGAGTTACTTTTCACTTGGAATGCTTTTGCAAAGCTCCTTACGATATTAACGATCCCACGCCTTACGAAGGCCTACAACCAGAGGAGCTGATGCAAGGCATGGATTTGGCTAACAAAATCCGAGCTCTAGGAATGAGGGTAGGACTTGCCCTTCGACCTCGTACGCCACTGGAAGCTGCAAGAAAATTGGTCGATGAAGGACTTGTGGATATGCTGTTGATAATGACAGTGGAACCAGGCTTTGGTGGGCAGAAGTTTAAGGAGCATATCATGGACAAAGTTAGACAAGCCAGAAAGCTGTACCCAAGTTTATTGATACAGGTAGATGGAGGTATCGCTCCAACGACAGTGCAAAAGGCAGTTGATGCTGGAGCGAACGTGTTAGTCGCTGGTTCTGCCATTTTCGGTGCCCCAGATCCAAAAGAAGTTGTTGATTGCTTCAGAAGGGCCGCGGAGGTGGCATCCTCGTGATAATGCCACGTGCTTTTGCTTTTGCTGTATTCTTTACAAAGTTAGTACCATAAATTAAGATATCGGCACAGCTAAAAATGATATTACAAGCATGACTCGATCAGTTGCTTAAGCTTTTTCGGTGACGGTGCGATCTCGCTACGTAACAGTGTTTCATTGCGATAGAAATAAAATGACGGAATACTTGTTACGCGAAGATCTGACGCCAAGTCGAGCGAGATGTCCACATCCACAGTGACGAACACGCTGTCCTTGAACTGCTCGGCGAGCTTCGTGAACTCGGGGGCCATGGCGCGACACGGTGCACACCACGATGCGGAGCAATCTAGAACAACAAGGGAACCCTTCGCTGCGGATTTGAGAACTTGCTTAAACTGCTCACGGCCCTCTACCACTTTAACAGCTGATTCGGGCGTCTTCTCAAAGAGGGGAGTTGCGCCAAAAGGTCGCTCTAAGTCTGGGTGATCGGTTTCGTTCCACAAATGGATCCTGAAAAGCGGGTGATAGAAGAGGCGGTAAAGGAAGAAGGCGCTGTACAAGAGAAAGAAGGCCATGTAGCTACTCCACAGACATAGCCAAATGGCAGCAAGCGCAAACATGAGCAGCTCTGAGGACAGTTTTGTGGCAACCTTGTTGTCGTGATCAAACACTGTGAATACGGGCTGATCTGTGACCGTTCCGTCTGCATTGTACACTTTGGACAACGGAATCGGGGTCTGGTCTTTTTGCTTGAGCATGGAGTAGAACACTATGAGCAGAGTGAGTATCATTGCAACCACAGAGACGATGAACACTGCGACAGCCACGGAGTTCTTCTGGAGCGAGGCGGCCGCGACCACGCCCCCGAACACGGGAGAAACCACTTGCACAGCTTGAATTAGCATAGACCTCAGCCAGGCATTCGAGCTTGACGTATCGCTGGGTTCATCGCGCGGAGCGGTAGTCTTCCTGACGGGAGAAGCCTTTCGACGGCGGCGCAGATTATTCTTCGGCATGGTCAGAGAAGCGATCGAAACTGTCTATGTGTGTGTGTGCTGGTGTCGCAAGGAGGGAGGAGGGGGATGTTGGGGGGAGCGCGCTCCAAGTGCTTCCGCACCGCGCTGGTGATTGCGTCATTGGGGCGGCACATTTCGTCAGGAGCGAGGTGAATTGGCTGGTGACAGCGGTGAGGGCGAGAGAGCAGCGGGAGAAGAGGGACGCTGTAAGACGTTGCTGCTTACACACGCAAAACGGGATGCGCCACTGCGGAGCTGAGGGATCCTAACATGCATGATGCGCCAGCGCTGGTGCGCTGCACACGCGAAAAACAACCGAAATTCAGGCTGCGACGTCGCTCAAAACGCTTGTGTCGTCACCAGCTTGTGCGATTCGGAGTTGGCGTTACAGGTGTACCGTCGTACCTGCCGTATATATACGTCCACAACAAAACCAAGTTTATCGCCCCCACTTTGGGCCTGCGTGGCGGGTTCTCCGAGCACAAAGTCATCGCGCTGCGTGTCTTTCGTTCCAGACGGGAGCGCCATATTATTCAGTCGCCGACTACCATCCCCGTCGGCTCACGTCGTTTGCTCCTACTCCATCCTCCTCCTGGTACCCTCACCCGCGCCAAAGCCTTCCTAACCGTTCCGCTTGTCGCGTCGCCAACATGTCCGGCGCCTCGAGTAGCGGCGACGCAACCTCGCGTCTTCTTCGCCCGTTTTCGTCCGTCACCCCGTCCGCATCGCGTCCACCCAACTCCGGCGTGCTTCGTATCCAACATGAACTCAACACGCTCCTCAGAGAGCCCGTACCGTTTATCTACGTCAATGCCGACGAGGCCAACGTCACCCGAATTACCGCGCTTGTCATCGGGCCTTTGGAGACTCCCTATGCCGGAGGCTTCTTCCGCTTTGATATCAGAGTCGGTCCCGAGTACCCTATGAACCCTCCCAGGGTTATCTTTCAAACTACCGACGGCGGCCGTGTCCGCTTTAACCCCAACTTGTACAGCGACGGCAAGGTTTGTCTCTCCATTTTGGGCACATGGACCGGACCGGCCTGGTCTAGCGCAGAGAGCCTGTCCTCCGTCCTGCTCTCCATTCAATCTCTCATGTGCCCCGAACCGTATCACAACGAGCCGGGTTTTGAGACACGTGACGATCAGCCTGTCAAGGCCGCCTACAACGACTACCTACGTTACGAGACTTTACGTGTCGCTGTAGTCGGTACCCTCAATCATACCAGTCACGCCAAGCAGTTCCCCGATGTCTGTGACAGATTGTTTTTGTCATGGTATGAGATGTACATGGCAACTGCAAAGGACTTGCAGAATCGATTGGATGGAAAGACATACAAAGATGCCTTCTCAAGCACCAAGGGTACTTACGATCTCAAGACCATCATAGATGCCCTGAAGCATCAGAAGAAGAAGATAATGGACCGAATGGAACGTCTTGATAAACCTCCGGAAGAACCAGCGAGCACCACCGGCGACACCACTAAGAGTTCCATCACGTACGCAGTGGATAGATTGCAGGACGAGTATCGCATTTTGTCTCGATATCCCCATCCGGGAGGTAGTGCTAGTCCGAGAGATCCTAATTTCCCCTTCGTATGGGATGCTACTATACTTGGCCCGAACAACACTCCATGGGAAGGGGGATTCTTTGCTATGGAATTGAGATTTTCATATCAGCACCCATATCGACCACCATTTGCAAGGTTTACGTCTACAATGCATCACCCCAACATCACTACAGATGGAATTCCTGCGTTGGATCTCATCCAGACGAGATGGAATGCTAACACCAGGGTCGGGTCTATTCTTGATGCTCTGCAAGATATGCTGAAGAATCCTAGCGCGGTATATCCAGTCAATCTTGCAGTTGCTACACAACATCGTGACAGCAGAAAAGAATACGAGAGGCGAGTTCGTCGCCTTGCAGCAGATGGTTGTTAATGTGTGGCAATTTGGCCCATTGTTGAACTGTACTAATTGGTCGGCGCTACGGTTTCTTTCTGGAGCATTCATGCGAGCATTTACCTTCGTACCTTATTCTCTTTTCTATTGCCAACGCACTGTTACTATGAGAATGTACACTACGTCCTGCCTTGAATTCTTCACACCGCGATCTCCTCTATTAAGCAGCAAGAGATTCGTGTTTGTGAGGCAATGTAAATTGCAGTTACTGCGCGGAGCTCAGTGAGGCTTCTATCCGGTCAGTACATATCCCTAAAAGGCAGTGCACCCCCAACACTATCGCTTGCCGCGCGAATTACCCCGCACTTCGTTTGGATTCCGTCGCCCATACCCAACGATTAACGGCTTGTTGTATGGATTAAACTTAGCCCCCGCGTTGTAGAAGTTTGATGGATCCAGAACATCCACATTCAACCTCTCTCTTTGCTTTTGTAGTCGCCTTTGCTTCACAGGATCTATCTGATCCTCCCGTAAAATCAAATCGTTGTTGTGACGACCCCCTCTTGGCATTGGTATAGGATACTTTGTACCCCGCAATGAGGCCTTCTTCTTCGGGTTCAGATACGCATGAGCTCTTCCGTTTTTGTCGATTCTGTATGCAACCCTATGCATACAGGAGTTGCCGCATTTCTCGCAAAACTTGCGCTCTAATTCAGTGGTGACTATTCCACAAGCTTGGCAACGAAGAGCGAAGTGCTTGATTTTCCGGATTGATCTACGCCCATCAACAGAAAGCAACTTCATCCCCATCTGCAGCATAGTGTTCTGCATGGCAAAATCTGTTGTGACACATGCAACTTTTCTACGCTCTTCATCTAAATCCACTTCCTCTCCTCTGTCACGCGCAAGGTGCTCTTCAAGATTGAATTCGTTTATCCATTCAGAACCATCTTCGTCACTGTCCAGAATTTCAGCAGAAGAATTGTCCTGAACACACTTCTCATCTGCCTCCATCTCTGGCGCAGGATAAGACGTGCTTTCAAAACTTCGCGACTCTCTGTCAACTGTAGGGCGAAGACCATTTGCTCTGTCTTCTACAGTTTGCACATTCCCGTCTGAATTCGGAGCATCTTGTGCTACGATTGCCTTACGTCTCCTTCTACGATATCGCGGACGGCGAGCGTTGCTCTTCGAACTCGCCTGCTGCTCATTCTTCTTCTCTCCAAAGGCAAGATGCATATCTTCACTAACCTCTTGTCCCAAGAAATCTTTGGTCTCCTCCTTCGCCCCATTGGCCTCTTCCGTCATGATCTCCCCCTTAGGCTCTGTCTCCTTTGTCTCCACCTTTGCATCCTCGACTTTTGGTGTATCTTGCAAATGTGAAGAATCTTTGTTATCTTGGACTGACATTTTGTTTTTGTTTCCGACACCTGTGCCTTTGAGCTTCGGGTTTTGCCTCAGAGATTTCGTATGCGGCTTCGATACAATTTGCCAATCTCCTCCCGAAAAGTTTTCGTCTTCGTCATCAAGTTTACCTTTGTTTCTAGAAATTCGTTCTTGTACTTGAATGGCCTCAAGTTGATCCAAAACTTCGAAAGGAATGGTTCTCCCGATGCGAACATCTGATACATGATGTTGAGCTGGAGCCGTTTTCAAGAATTTGTCACCATTTGCTTCACGTTCAAGCATGCGCGTTAATGCTATAACTTTCAAATCTGTCAAGGATAACACAGAGAAATCACCAGTGCTCTTTGCGAAGAGAACGGTTTCTGCCATGGCCTCCGAGGACGGAGCACGCAATATAATTGAGCCTTGCAACAAAGCAAGCCGAGCGCGAGCTCTTGGGTCTCTAACTTCGTGAAGGACTTCCGGAACAGAAAAGAAAGTGACTTTTGAGTCGGATGACGGAGAATATACATAATCACCTGTTTCTGTGTTAACAAGACCACCAAGCGAAAACAAACTGTCCGTTCCGGCGATTAGAGCTGCTGTGTCGAGTACGACGATGAGCCCATGAGACTCTGAAGATGACATGACGAATGGGGAACAAATGGGTTTCAATCGGCGGGCGAAAGCGGCCCGTGGATCACCGACGGCGCCGTTTCCCAAAACGCGGAACATCATGTTCATACAGAGTATTATGCACTGGAAAAAAGGAATTTCTCAAGGATTTAGCACAGTTTTCTGGTCTTTTGAACTAGCTCCAGAGGACCAAAGACCCATTGACTCGAAGGCTTGACAAAAAAACCTTGAGCTTGGCGAGCTTGTCGACAGGTCATGAACTTGCGACGGTAGCACTACAACTTTAATTGTTCTGACTTGGATCATAGCAAGGATGACTTGGCTTTATCACGAACAAACCTAGGGAGAACAGTCAATTCCGGTTGCAATTGCTACGCGCGCACTTCCGTAGGAGCCGGATGTTGCGAAAATCCAAGTCTTTAGAACCAATTTCCACGGTGTAGACTTCGTAGTCTACGTTAGCTAATGCAAAACGAGTTACTTTTGGTTGAGGTCTCATGATCAACTCAGAAGTCTTTTCTTCTTAGATGAATCAATATAAGTCTGCGAAGAACATATCGATTGAGTAGAATCACAAATAGAAATCCTCTGATACAGAGTACATATCAAAGTATGACATGTGCTCTGTATCAGAGGATTTCTAGCATGGTCATCCCTACGACACAGTCCCAACTCGATGATGTCCGGGAGTCAGTCAAAAACGTAATGCCGTCAACGACCGAAAGAAGAAAAATACTTTTCTAACCAGGTTTGAACGCCGAGCACATACGTACGGATAAATTGCACATAATTGACCCGCGAGGAAGTATAGCCGTTCAGAATACTCTTGTATAGAGATTTTCTCACTACTTTGATTCAGATTCTCATGTGCTATTGTCTTCCCGCAGTAGTCTGCTGAACTAAAGCCTGAAACTTTTGCTGTTCCGCCAGTAACGCAACTCTTTTTGCTTGTTGGTTCTTTTCAATACCCTCAACTTTTGTTTTTGCACTCGCAAGTTCCTTCGAAATATATTCGATTCGCGTTTGAACGGTGTTCTTTGCTTCATCTGCGTCTTGAGGCACTAGCACTGGACCTACCAGCTTGAAAACTTTTGCTCCTTCTTCAAGACCTTCCAATTCCTTGGCAAAGACATACAGAATATATTAACACGTCAGTCCTTCCCCAGCTGCACTTCAGAAACTGCAGGCTTTGCGTGTGCTGAATGAGCCCTTCCTTACCTGTTTGACAAGTTTGTTCTCAGTTAACTGGCTTTGTAAGCCGTTCATACCCTGGACAGCAGCAGTATAGTCTTAAGAAAACTGTCAGCATGTGTTGAAGACACGCAATTCACATATGACTTTCAATCGTTACTGTAGATCTGGAACATACCTCGTTGAATCCCTTGTACTTCACCAGCCATCTTTTCAATCCTTTCCTTCATGTTTGAAAGAATTTGAAACTGCGCCATGGCTACCAAGGTAGTGAGACCAAAAAAGCAAGTTTCCTGAATCAATCCCCTGAAGTTGAACTTTTCTTGATGTTTCAGTATTGGCTTGAAGACCTCTCCAGTTCCTGAAAGCGATCAACTTCAAAGCATTGGGCTGTTTTCTTGGGTTGACGAATCACAGCAGCATGCGCGAAGGTATTGCAAAGAGATCTACTAGTGGTTTGCACCAAAGCAGACTCCTGACCTGTCCTGCTGTCCCTTTGTATTGATGATGTGTTGTGCGCAACAGAAGCAAAGTACGACGGTAACCTGATATGGGGACCCTCTTACAGTAATCTGCTCTGGAGGAGTTAAAAACCACGAAAACTTACATTTGAGTATTTGCGCTTTGTTATTTCAGGAGATGCCCAAAAACGAAAAGAGACAATTGAAGGTCATTTTCGTTTGTTTTTGCTGCAAGGGTAGCGTTCTACCCTTGTAAAACGCGGCGGATCTACTGTGTTTGGACTTAATGTGCGCCCCAATTGAGCCCCTGGGACCGGTGAAAATAGGATTTGGGTTTTAGCCACACGCGTGGGGTTGCCTTCAGATATTTTTGATTCTTTGATTTATATATTCCGACACCTGTGCGCCAAGATCAAATTGCGTTTCAAATGGTTTTGAAATAGTTATAGAAACCTCTTTCGTACAGACGGTGAGGGGAAAGAGCGCTTCTTCTCGTTTCGTCTCCCATTGCTTTCTTTGCAGTCAGTTCACTCAAAAGCCTTCCGGTTCAGCCAGCATCTTGTCTTTTTCCATACTTCGTGAGTGCCTTCACAAGTGAAACGTAACGAACAATGAGTGGCATAGCACGCGGAAGGCTCGTGGAAGAAAGGAAACAATGGCGTTTAGATCACCCCGTTGGCTTCTATGCTCGCCCTGAAAAGCTTAATGGACAGACAAATCTCATGAAATGGGAATGTGGCATTCCTGGAAAGGACAACGTAAGTTCTGTATGACACTCGCAGAAACCTCATGGCCTTAATATCGCAGCCACTCATAGAGAGAACCCATGACCTTTCCTCAGCACCGAAATGGTTCTCAGACTATAACTAACTCCTCTGTGTTACCCCAGACCCTATGGGCAGGCGGGATGTATAAGCTGGTTCTTGAATTTACCGACGACTACCCAAGTCGGCCTCCAAAATGTACGTGTTTCCTTTGCTATGTTTGCCAGCAGATGATTTAGCTTGCCGACTAACTCATTTGTTGATGACACACAGGCCGATTTACCCCACCTCTGTTTCATCCCAACGTTTATCCCTCTGGCACCGTGTGTCTTAGCATTATCGACGCCGATAAGGCCTGGAGGCCCTCCATCACAGTTAAGCAGGTAAGTCGAGCTGCAGAATTCAAGGACTGCGCTAATATCTTTCAAGATGGTTTCTGACTTCGGAATTGGGGCATGCGCCTGTGACGTATAGATTCTACTCGGTATTCAAGACTTACTGGACAACCCGAATGCAAGTGACCCAGCCAATGCAGAAGCGTATGACCTTTTCATGAAGTCTAAAAACGCTTATAACAATCGAGTGAAACAAGTTGCAGCACAGAACGCTCAGTAACGAATCAATGCCAGCCGCTTCAGACGGTCGCGAAATTCGATGCGGAACGTCTCTCTAGAAGAATGAATATTGCCGATTCTACTGACCGAACTTTGGCCCGTCGACAAGATACCTTTCCTCCTCGGGAGTTGATGGTCGGGAGAGGGCTTTGTTTCTATGCGGAAACCTTCCAAACTGTTCAATGATATCTCGATGCATTTGAGCGAAGTAAAGTGATTTGTCTAGAACTTTAGATGTCTCTTCAGCTTGTTTTCCCGCCACTTTGCATTCTTCTATCATGGCCTGGATGAGTTCAATACACTTACCCTGATCCTCAAGAGATTCCTGGTGCATTAACGGAAGAAGGAAAGACATTCGAGCAATCGGAGAGAAGTGATGCTTTAACTCATCCCAATCCCCGTTAGCCAACAAATGCTGGATGATAGACCTCGTCTTTTTGTCTCCAGCGAATGCTTTCTCAGAACCTCTGTAAATGTTTCTTGGAAACTGATCAAGTAAAATGATCAGGGCGAGCTCAGATTTGAACTTATGCTTCTTGTTGCCAATCCAGTGATCAAAATTGCCGGATATGGCTTCATCGGTCTCACGGCCAAAGCGGTTCCGTATGTCGACATCAACTTCGTCCGAAGACGCGTACCACAGGTCTTTTTTCCTTTCGTAAATCTCAAAGGGTGGAAAAGCATCATTGCCGTACCAAAACGTAAGAATATTCTTTATCAATTCCTTATCAGCGTACTCCGTACGCGTAAGGCTTGTGTTCAACATCCTAAGGTTCTGAAGATTTGCTGAACATCGGCGTCTAACGTGGCATTCGAATGAGTTCCGAGTAGGGCAGTCTAGAGGTTTGAAGATAGGCTTTTGTTTAGCGCTCTGAGCAAGGAAGTTCGCACCTATATAACTGGCTCTCAAGAAGACCGCCATGATCTTCAGTTGGGGAAAGGATATCGACACAGCGTCCGGGAATGTTGGTAAGTCTTTTTAGAGCTCACGGACCTCGTAGCCCTGCGAAATTTAGGGCGCTGTGGAAATTTGTGCCACTACTGAATTCTACATATGCTTGTCAGGATGTGACCAACACATGATTCCAATTTGCGGGCCGCCGAAGGCCTGGAATTGAAGAGTTTCGTGAGAATTGCGCAAAGACAGTCAACGGGAAGGCTAATGATGTTGCTGAAATAAGCTGGATCTAGCTGGCAGCAAGAGTTTCCAGCCTTCCCGAAGAAAAAACACAGTACACTAAACCTCCGAACTAAAATCACAAGTTGAAGAAGTACAAGAGACTAAAAGAACAGCGTCTTTTGCAACTCATGCGTACGAGGAATCAGCGTATACGCTACGTACGCGTTTCATAAACAGCGAGAGAAAAAGAACACTATAGTGATGAAATGCAATTTGCGGGGTTTGCCACATGTCAGAGTTTCTGTTTGTCGCAATGTAACGAAAGTAGTCATATATCCCTGCATGTGTAGGTTTTCTTTCGACAAATTGATAACATGGAAAGGGTCGAACTGCTCGTAAACATCGGTCAGACCATCAGAAGGGCAGATATTCGAACTTGATTTCACATATAGAAAGCTCTTGTTTAAAAAAGATCATGTGACACCCCTTTAAAGATTCTGAGAGTGATTGGCGTTATGGTTTGAATGAGAGTTATCAGCTCGTCTCGATTTTTGGGGGAACTCTTTTCAAGCCTGTTGCATCACGACCGTGTACGGTAGAACTGGGAGCATGTGGTTTGGGCTGTGGAAATCGAAGACAGCGTACAACATATTCTTCTCGTGAACACATCGATGTCCGCGTTAATGAGAAGTTCTATAGGACAAACACAATCTGAGGTAATCCGGTTCATTTTTCTTTGCTTTTCTCTCTTCCATTCGGACAAGGCATGTTGACCCCATTACAATTTCCGCTCTTCTTTATTCTTATTGGTCTTTGCCTTTCACACTATGTTTCAGCATCGTGGTCGATATGGTCACTTTCTTGGAAACCTCTTTGGGTTCCAGCTGGACAAAGTACGAATGACCTCCATTGCAAAAGGGCCAGGCAGATCTTCATCGAGTACTGCGATGGTAAAGAAACAAAACGAAAAAGGGACATGTCTCAGGCCTTTATAAATTGCTTCTTGAATCAGGCCGGAGGAAAATTAGAGTGGGATGAGTCACAAGATTACAAGGACCCGGAACAAAAGTACTCGAACATTATGACTAGTGCATTGACAATTGTTGACATGCTTTGTTCCAATGATGAAAGCATTCTTCAGAGTTCTTTAAAATGGTTCAATGGAGACGACGATATCTCCAGAAGCTTGCGGAGCCTCTCAAATGGAACAAAGAGTGCTTACAGAGAGGGAAAGAGAGTTCAAAAGCTCTTTTCGCACGTCAGTGAAACTGCGCGACATCTTAACAGCTTCGCGAAGGATTTGGCCAAACTGAGGACTGCGTACATAATAGCGAACGCTTCTACTATCCATGTTCCAGATTTTGCGATCATTCACGACGAATTTTGGATCATGGTTCAGGATACTGTTGATTTGTTTGCTAGTCATCTACACATGATCTCGTACTTCAAGACCTCTCTCAGAAAAGACCTCAATAACATGGAAAAAGTCGATAAAACGCTTGAAGACGTGAAAGAATTGTCCCTGTTTTGGAGATCTTACAAACGGGGAATGGAGAGACTGTCGGAAGTTGTGGTTCGCAACAAAGCAATGAGAGCAAGAGTGCTACATCCCTGGCTTTTCAAAGAGAAAAGAAAGATTCACATTTCGAAACCCCGAGGTGCGAGCCAGGATGACAAGGAAAATGCCTGGGTAACGATAAACTCAGAACTGCGCGACAGATTTCGGGTCAGACCCCAAACCGTATTGTGGCTACTATATGATAATATGGAGCTTTCCTTCAGAGCGTATGTCCGTTTTGCATTTCAGCGACTGATGAGGAATGCCTTTGAGTCTTCTTCTTGGCCTAATTGGATGCTTTTGGCTTCGTCTCTACTTGCTCATCTACTTACGTTTCTCTCAGTGATATTAAGATTGTCCGTATGGTTGGCCAGACGAGGAACTTCGCTGATTCTCTTTTTTGTGCAATTCAAAGGACCCCGTATCTTAGGCACATCTAAGAAACGAAAAGGAGAGACCGGACTTCTTGAGGAATTCATCAGACTGTGCGTCAAGGAAAACCTAGAAAGTGAATCAGAGACAGCACAGTTTCAAGTAATGCTCCATTCCGTCTGCCAACGTGAACTTGACATATCAATTTCAAAATTGCGATCAGTCGAAAAGCGAATGTTAGCACTCTGCAGAGATATGAAGACTCTTCAGGAAAGGGCAGAATCGGTGCAATACCGCGTCAGGGAGGAAGACCTGTAGTTTCCACCCTCCCACCTTCCTTCGTGAGGTAGGATGTTTTGAGGCGAAGGGTAGGCTTCTACCAGCTAACCTTAGAACCCAAGAGTGTTGTTCAGTATCCGGTGACATCCGGAGCAATCTCTCACGTTCATACAAAATGCGAGAGTTCAATTGATACTGTTACTCTTCCTCATACATGCATTGCAATGTCCCATGCGCGTCAGGAACAATTCACTGCTCTGTTACGAATCATAGCTTATGATGGGTGCATCTAGACTTGAGTACCAGTTTCGGTCACAACCCTCAAGTAAAACTATGCTTGTGACATCGTACAAGGTCTGCTGCGGAGGGATTCGCAATTCCCAAGTCGCTGATTGGAAATATTCACAACACAGACCGGGGCACTGGATGGATGCACACGTTTCCTACGACGATTAGCGTTTCCACAGCTGACTAGAGATCGGATGCATGCCCTTAAACTACCTTCGCAAATCTCGGGAAGTATAGAAAGTTAAAAGTCATTCGCTACACCTGAGGACGACCACAAGGGTTGACAGGCGACACAAACAACACACAACTCTGTTCGGCCAAACTAACGACCGACACAAAACATCCAACAAGCACCATTTTCGCTCTTTAGTTGTCCTACATAGGCCCAATCAGAGAGCATGAATCGCACCCAAGAGCCACAATCAAACGAGATCACCAACTCGCTACGAACAAGACCTATGAACATGACATACCGATACCACTACTTCCAAAACACATAACGTCACATGCAAGAACCTGAGTACAGCACAAAGTCGTGATGTGGTGCGCATGGCACCAAGTTGCAAACTTTCATCACGAGGTAAGTAGCACATCTCAAAGTGTGTGCTTAGCAGATTAATTAGGCAAACTTGTCCAGGCGACAATCGACGACGCGGCCGTCGACTTCCTTACCGGTCATCTCTCGGATGGCGCGGTCAGCTTCCATCTCTGTCTCGAACAGAACGGTACCCATACCCTTTGATTTACCGTCATGAGTTTGGGGGATGTCTGCGCGAATGACATTTCCGTAATCACGAAAGAGGTCCTTCAAGTCTTGCCACCGGATGTGGTACGGCAGGTTCCACACTACAATCTTACGGCCGCGATCGGATTCGCGGCGTCCCCTGTAACCATGGTCGCCTTCGAAGCGACGCGGCTTACCCTCTTCGCGATCGGCGCGCACGAAGATGGAACGGCCGTCGAGCATGGAATCGTTGAGAGTGTTGATGGCGTTCTGCGCGCCCTCAGGCGTTTCGAACTCGACGATTCCGCAGCCGGCGGAGCGGCCTGATGACTCGGTAAAGACCTCGGCGTGCACAACGTCTCCCGCCTCGCGCATGTGATCCTTTAGTCCTTGCCACCTCGTATCCCAAGATAGATTGCCGACGTAGACGCGTCGTCCTCCGGTGGGGGCTGAGGGCGCAGCGCCGTTGGATTGCGGGGGGGTTGAGCCCTGTTGGTCATCGTGGAACGAATCCATGTGGACGTCCTAATGGTGGCGACGGAGTGAAAGCGCAGCAAAAGGGCGCGGGGTGTAAGGCGAAGCGGTAGCAAAAGTGGTGCGCAAAAAGACGACACATGTGTGTTAAACACTGCTGCTTCTGAGACAGAAACGAAGGAAGGAGAGCGAGCTTACCTCCATGGTGATGGCAGCGCGCGGTGCGTGACCGAAGGGGCGACAGGGCAGACGCGCACGCGCTCGAACAGCACAGACAGCACGACGCTCAACTCGAGCGCCGACGCGTACGAAAGTAGATACACAAGCGAGATGTCTACGACGTTGAAGTTGCAGACGTCGCACGTCTACTTTTCGTACAATGCATGGTCGCGCGTCCGCGGGGCACGATCAAGACCACGCCGCCGCAAATCACAAATGGCGCGCCGACGTAGATGGCATGGTGTCCCAACGACGTCAGCGCATGGCGCGCTGGCGAGTAGGCGCCGAGCGGCGCGCCCCGCGCATCGCAGCCCGATCTGAGGGCGCGTGCCTCGCCACGCCACTTGCACTCTGCCACCCCAATCGCCCGCGCACCAACGCATACAACCGCCATCGCCGCCCCCTCGTAGTCTTTCGCGCGCACCATCCCACCCCCATCCGATGCCCCCATCGCACCAGGCGGCACTCGCCACCACTCTCCGCTCCGTTCTCGTGCGCCCGCCACCCACCGGTGTCTAGTGCGCATGTCGCCTATCACCCCCTCCTCCGGGAGCCGAAGCCAAACAAGAACCGTCAAGTTTCTGAGCGGAGCCACCTCGGGCCTCCTCTCCACCGTCACGCTGCAACCGCTCGATGTGCTTAAAACTCGCATGCAGATGTCCGCAGCGTACAGCCGCACCATCCACCTCAAGACCAAGCTCAAAGTCCGCCCCAACGCTGGCGCCGTCGAGACCCTTTCCGCAATTGTCACCCAGGATGGTGTGCGCGGTCTTTGGCGAGGCGTCGTGCCCTCCGTTATGCGCAACGCTATGAGCGTAGGTTGCTACATGATGCTTCTGGACGTCACCACGACTCAGCTTGCTGCGGCAGACGGAACGCTGTCAGATCGCTCCTCATTCCTTGCCGGCGGCAGCGCTCGCTTTATGACTGTCATTTTGCTGTCTCCCATGTCTGTCGTCAAGACCCGCATGGAGACAGTCGAGTATTCCGCCAAATATAACGGAACGTTGGACGCTCTAAACAAGATCGCCAAGAACGAAGGCCGTCAAGGTTTGTACAGGGGCCTCATTCCCTCCATCATGAGAGATGTACCCTACTCGGCTACTTACATGTTTTTATACCTGCGCTCCAGAGAGTTTATCGGATCTGCTCTTGGTCTTGCTGAGCATAGATCTGTTATCGTGCGGAAGGTTTCTCAAACCCAACAAGTCAACCAAACTGCCTCCAGCCCTGCACCGCGTCAAAAGGTCGATTCTCAGCAAGTGCTCGCTCGCGTCGTCACTTTTGCTAGCGGTGGTTTCAGCGGTGGCCTTGCAACATTGCTCACGCAACCACTTGATGTCGCCAAGACTCGAATACAGCTCAGTAAAGGGGCACCTGGCGCATCATCGCGCTACAGCGGCTTCGTGGATGCAGTGCATCGCACGTGGGCCGAGGAAGGAGCATACGGGTTTTTCCGAGGCTCTTTACCTCGCTTTGTTAAGCGCATTATGGGAGCTGCCATTACCTGGATGGTGTTTGAAGAATGTAACAACTTCTACGCCGCACTCTTAACCGAAAAGGAGAGAGACCGGTAACAGTTGAGGTATTCGTTTTCCTCTGTACCGAATCATTACCGTCACCAGTATTATGTTGTACAATATATGTGTAACACTCGATATGGAAAACTGAATATGTAACTTCTTGGCTCATAGCCAATTTCATAAAATACATCAGAACCCACCTGATGACGTTGTTACCAACTGTTCGCAGCGTGTGCTGTGGCAATCGTGGTTCGCATTACCGACGAAACGCGCCCTGTGCAAACATTCCTAGCGGTTAGAGTTGTGCTTGTTGCGCTCATAATTTATACTTGTTCATTCCCTTCATCGTCGTCATCGTCATCGTCATACACCTCCGCCATTGCAAGGGGAACTTCCGTTGATGAGATAGTCTCGTTCGGTTCAGGCTCGTCCGCTGGATTTGAACGAAGATAAATATACGCGAAGATTCCTAACTGACATGTGATAAAGCCAAGGATGTTGAGCAAAGTCATGGCTTCCTTAAAGAAAACAACTCCACCGACAATCGTCAGCAATTCTTTGAAGACACCTGCTACACTAAGAGCCAAAGACGACGTCGCGTTCACAAGCCAGTACTCACTGATGAGTAGAATAAACACAAGAGTGCCAATCATAGTCATTATGCCGAGAATGGTCCATATTTGACTGTTTTCCGCTTCTCCTATTCTTTTCAGAACCTCTGGACCTTCATGCAAAACTGCAAAAGGAAGAACGCAAGCAGCGGTAGTTGGTGACGTATATAGAGTAGCAGTCAACGGTGACATAGGTACCTCTCTATTCTCGTCTGAGCCATGAGACTTACCTCGAAGCAACACATGAGTCATGGCCCATCTTAAACCTCCGAGCGCTGTAGCCAAAAGCTGTAGTGTGAAACCAGTGAGCGCAAATGAATGACCCTCCCCAAACGAGGCGAGAGCTATACCGGAGGCAATGGTCAAAAGAGATAAGCAAACATTGGTGGAAAACATCTCTACACCAAATAGAAGCCCCCACATCATCGTGAATATTGGAGAGCCACCTTTCAAAATGGTCCCGAACGAGACAGTAAGAAGTTTCAGTGCTATATTGGAGAAACCAATCTCCAGAGCTGTGGTTATGCCTATTGGTAGAACGTATTCCCTGAACTTTTTCCTTGTCAACGGTTCCGGACGATAGCAAGACTTCCTAGAGAGCAGAAAAGCCCATATAGACGTCAAAGTGTTTGAAAAAGTAGTAACGGTAAGCGGAAATTGGAAAAGGCCGTTAAAGAGCCATTTGGAAGAAAGGATTATGCTGGTCGATACCAGATACCAAAATAGCAAAGTTGAGACTGTGCGAAGATTCCCCCGAAATCTATACCAATCAATGTTAAGTCCGTTTGCACCCAGCACTCTGAACGGGCTCCATCCGGCACTGCCCATGATGTTATCCCACATGCTCAAGCCGAGACAATACGGTAAACGTGGGAGGCTGGTAGTTCAGGATACAAAATGTAACACCAGATCTGTCACTCCATTTCATGCATCTGCAAACTCAAGAAACGGGGTCTTTCACTTCCACCTGAGAGAACTCGGTGATTCTGGGTTCACAGGTGGCTGGGAAAGATTGGGGAAAAGTCGACCTATTGCTCGACGGTCTATTTGCAATTCTCGAGAACCACATACAATGGATGATGAAAAAACACCTCAGATAGAAGAAAAGTACTGGCTCTTACGAAGGGAATCAGTTCCAAGGAATGATAAATGCGTTAAGCCAAGGACACCGAGCTGTTGTTTGACAGACAACGTTTGTCGTAAGCGAGAGAGAACGGTGAAACTCGTTAAGCGGAGAAAGGGACTGTAATTCAGAATTAGAAGCGAAGTGCGGCCTGGTGCCAAGGCAGTGCAGCATGCATCGCTGAGCAACAAACACTGCACTCGCCAACGGCCACGTGTATGACGAGGCTGGAAAATTTGGTTCCGAACGATTTGATCTAACCTTGTATGGTGCGGTAGAGAACGCACGTGCGCCTGCGTTCCTTGGGAATCATCGCCGTCGTCGTCACACTTTCCAAGCGTATGCTCAAGGAAAAACTTTTCGAGTGCACAGAGTCAACTCATCCTCAACTCTCTCAGAGAGATCCTCTCGCAAAAAACTTATAGTGCCAAGGGTGGTCCATCTGGTGAACGTCGCTACAGCCGAAGCTCATTGGTTCTTTCTGTTCGCTGTTTCATTAAGTCTGGCTGTCTAATCTTCGGTGAGTGGTCGAACGAAGTCCTGATTCGGTGGCCTTTTAGGCTGTCTATGAATCTGCACGTTTTCTCAGAGCTGGCGTGACCAGAAGCTCTTCCTTTTCAGTGGCATAGGTTAACATCAAACCTCGGTATTAGGATGGCGACGTCTGTACTGAAGCCAACCCCCCTCGGGAGACGAATGAGAGCAAAACTGGCTCGTAGAAACAAGGCCAAGGCTTCAAAGGATAATGAAGATGGAGCTCTTGTGTCTTTTAGGATACACGAGTGTCGATTTCTGCAAACAAGATTTGATGGGATAAAAGCGGTTGCTACTAGCCCTTCAGGTCGGTACATTGTTTTGGCACGGACTGACTACAGCATTGAGCTCAAGGATCATCATGCAAAGTGGTCGACAATTTCAATACTTCCAGCTGATTCGAAGGAAAAAAATATGGGATACACTGCCGTGGAGTTCAGCAACTGTGGCTCTTACGTCTTTGCCGCTCGCGTTCATGGTAGGATTGAAATATTCAGGGTCACGGAGGATGGATTAACTCGTCACGTGTCGCTCACCCCAGGTGGCGGGAAAATATCCGGCCTGGCCGTATGCAGGAATTCGTCCACAACTGGATTCAGGTTAGCCGTCGCTTGTGCAGATGGCCGAGTTCGCGTCATATCGCCGGATACGTCATTTTTTGCCGCTGATGGGGACCAGGAACTCCCGACCAATACATCCTTTTACGAGACTCTGATGTGTGAGAAATCAGAAGCCTCTGTGACATGTGTGGCGTGGTATACTAATTCAGCTCCTCTCGCAGAAGAATGTATCGTTGCTGGAGATGAAGATGGAGGTGTTAGATGGATAAATCCATCAACGGGATCTTGTTACGGGTCTGGTAAGATTCCGGCTCTTCGCCAAAATCGGGTTATCATGAAGACAATTCAATTCTCACGAGGCGGAAAGCAGGTCCTTTGCGGAGACTCACGTGGTATAATAACTGTCTGGTCATCTGGTTCAAACAGCATTTCGGATGAATTCCGGATCGACGGGTCAAGTGGAGCTATACTTTCATCGGCAGCTCGTCAATATTCCGCGTCTTCACATAACCAGAAGCTAGGAAACTCGGAGGTCTTTGTATTTGGAAGCGAGGGTGGGGAAGTTGCAGCCCTTCGGTCGGTACCTGATTCAGAGTTCTGGTCAATATCCAGAGCACGTCGATTTCATGCGCACAAAGTGCGATCTATTGCAGCCCTTCCGAACGGTTCATTTGTTTCTAGCTCGATAGATTCTTTTCTTACTGTTTTTCGAAACGAAGCGTTGGATGGTCCTGATCCAATCAAGCATGTGTGGCCCCACTATAGATGTGTTGGTCAACCAGATGTACAGGTTTTTCCTGAGAAGAGAGTGGTCTTATCGAGTACTTCCAAGGTGATAGAAATCTGGTCATTTCCTCGAAGTTCTCAATCACCGGTGTTGTCGTTGCGAATGAATCTTGGTTGTCTTTCCCGCCTGCAATCCTGTTCTTTTCACGCCATGTCTGGAACGCTAGCTCTGTCAACGGTCGACTCCTTTAAGCTGTTCAAGGCTAATATCGCTGATTCTGGTTCGATTGACCTCCGACCCATACAAAGAATGACCCCAATGTTAGTTTCTTCTGAAGTATCGGTATGCTTGAGAGGAGCGATAGACATGGTCTATTGTGGAGACAAGTTGGTGTGCCTTTCGAAGTGCCGCCAACGAATTCATTTCTTCGATGGAACGCGTGTTCATCTCTTGAACATGTTACTTCCCCATACCAATTCCGGTACGGTCTTCTGCAAGATCTCTAGTCAATCAAAGAAACTCATGGCTTCTGATTCACGTGGAAACGTCGTAATATGGACTTTCGATGATGTTTATGATTCTGAGGAAGGACCTTCGTACCAAACTCGTGTTCTACGACGCGCACGACATGGAAGGAGAGATGTATATGTTTCAGCGATGTCATTTTCTCCCTCAGGAACAAAAGCTGCAATTGCCTACACAGACTCAAGTCTTTGCGTGTTGGACTTGAATAAGAAGGATGGAAGAGGAACAGCGTTCAGTACCAGGGATTACGCAAGACTAACAGGCTGCTTTCCGTCGATTGCTGTTTCTGTATCGTTTGCAAGAACAGAAGAATCACTTTTGGTAACTGGGTCTTCATTTTCCAAGGTAGTTCCTTTGCGGCCAGCAGCCGAGCCCAAAAAACCAGATTCTTCACCTAAGGAGTTTTCACTTTATGATCATGGACTTCGGACTGGGGAATCTATATGTTGCTCTGCAGTGCTTGGGCCGACAGAAGTCGTAATCGTCAGTCACGTGTGGTCGAACCTTCTGGAAACAAGACCGACAACCCGAAAGAAGAGGAAATTTGGCACTTGACGGGGTCTCATTCATGGAACTAATGTTATCGGTAAGTAGAGCCCCACTTTCGTACGGCACAACGGAATCATTCTAGAGCCATGATGAAAATCTCTTGATCACTCCACTCTTACCAAGTTTATAGGACTTAATGAGGAAGGAAAAAGGGTATTACTTCGTTGTCTTTCTGAAGCTCGTGTGTCAGGTTCAGTGAACCCAAATCAATTGTTCTAACTTTTTTTTACTGAGTTCACTTCTGACATTTCTGCAGGCAGGTTTCAACTCAACTGAAAGCAAGTATGGAAACGAAGTGCCTTACTGGGGACAGACGAGGCAGCTGAACTCTCGGTCGAGCGGTTTTTGAGGAAAGCGTAACTTCGTAAGCACCTGCATCACGTCCTCACATTCTGGCAGCAAGATGAGCCGCACAGGTTATCTGTCCCTAGTAGCAAGACGCCAATTCGATTTAGCTTCGTAGCACACGCTTAGTCAATGTAAGAATAAGCCGCAGTGTGAATTTGAATATGTAAATACCTTTACGTTTTCTCTGCCATTCTTATGATCGTACACACAGATGGGTGTCAGCGGAAAAGCTCAGGCTCATTCACTACTGATGTATGAATGATCGAGAAATTCTCGCTCTTAGTGTTGCACTGAAAGAGGGCTGCTCAGGACGATTGTACCACATCCGAACAGCGTGACAAGAGCAGTGCGTTCACATAAATGCTGGCTGTGAATGGGTCAGCACAATGTGCAACCTCATTCCTTTTCCTTTAAGGATGAGTAAGAAGATGCCCCTGACTCTAGTTGAGACTGCTTGAATACTCCAAACAAAGAGGAAAGAACTAGAAAAGTCACCAGTGCAGGTGAAAAGAAGTTCTGAACTGTTTGGCTAAAGGAATCCAATGATTCCGGTATTGGTCTTCCAGAGGCCCTGAAGAACGCCTCGCTAGAGATTACTAATCCTGTCGCCAAAAGGAACACGAGAAGTCCCCCAAGCAACACGTATAGGCCTTGTTCAATAGCATCCAAGGCCGGGACACCAATAGCGGCTGCAACTGATTGGTACAAAGTCTTCTGCTCCTCAGGCTTCTTCTGAGTGTACTTTCGATCTAGCTGATCACCGGGCCTTGGTGGTGCAATCCCGTACTGCTCTGCGATTTTGTCAAGACTTGCTTTTTCTTCGTTCGAGAGCCGAGATATAGCAGTGGGTTTCTTCTTCTTTGGGGAATCTTTTCGTCGCATGCATATTGTTGGACGTGTGTTCCTCGTGACCACCGGTAGGAGGGTCGGATGTCGCAAGAACGCCGTATGGGATATAAGATGCATACTGTGGACAGCGATCTCCACTTTCGATTTCCACCCAACTTTCTTGCGGTCTGGTTCGAACTCTTCGAGCTCACTGGTTGACAGCCTGTTGCTTAGATCTGAAATTCGGGTGTCCGCGCTTTAGTCAACAACGTATATGCTCGTTCTCAGAAACAGCCATTTACCGGGGCAGAGGAGCGTAGGGATGACAATCTACTTCTTTTACCGCTACACTTTCGCGACTACGCGCCGTTGGTGAACGAGAGTTGTACCGGGTGCAACTGCGGTACCGTCATACCTTTGGTATCCACTGCGCCGCCCAGCCAGGATCCAAATGCCCCAGGCAGGAGCTGCCTACCTGTGAAGGAGCTTCACCCGATTTCTGGCTCTCCGTAGCCCTTGTCAGTAACCTGCAACACTTCGTGTGCCACGTTTGACTCCGTTCTCGTTTATCTGCACACTTTTGAACTGCCAAAGCCGTTCTATGCACCCTGTCGTTGTTCGGTGTAACACCAACGTGCGCTTTGTGACGGTGATTTCGGAATAAGAAAGCTTCTTCAAACTGGGACGCACATCCTTATAGCCCTCGTCCGTTCTTTACCACTTCCGGTTGGTTGCAGGTTTGGAAATTGGAAAGAGCAATATATTTCTTCTCAAACAAACGGCTACCTTCGTAATTCACAATGAACGGTGCGAAGACCTTCGCTTCAATTCTTGCAGCCTTAGCTGGTGGCTTTCTCACTGGGTTCTACTCCAGAAATTTGTTGCGGCTATCATCGAATATCGAGGAAGCTGAGAGTGAAAAATCAAAACAATCAGAGCATGTCGCACAATCTGTAGCTCTTCTAATAAAGGCGATGGATTACAGTACGGAGATGCACAAGGATCAGAGGCGGAAGAATCGCAAGCAGCATCCTTACATTTGCCATCCAGTTCGAGTAGCTCGGCGATTATTGGTCGACGGTGGTATCGATGATGTTTCTACATTGGTAGCGGCTTTGCTGCACGATACGGTTGAAGATACTGACGCTACGCTCGAAGAAATTGAACAACACTTTGGAGCCGACATTGCCCATCTTGTTGACGAGGTCTCTGATGATAAGTCCTTGCCAAAAGAGGTTCGAAAGCAAAAACAGATACAGAATGCGCCGCTCATTTCGTCACAAGCAAAAACCATCAAGCTGGCAGATAAATTAGACAACTTAACAGAGTTGATGGAAATCGCGCCAATTGGCTGGGATGAGGAGCGGGTCGAGAAATACTTCGAGTGGGCAGAAGCTGTGGTGCAGGGGTTGCGAGGAGTGAATTGTGTTTTAGAAGAGCAACTAGACAATGTTTTCCTCAAGAAAGAGATCGCTGCAAAGGCAGCCACCATGCCTCAATAAGCTAAGGTTTATGGACTTTGCCGTTAACAATCACGAAGCGCATTCGCTGTTGCTGTAGAGATAACCTTTCTTTCATATAACTTTATGAGTAGACAAATAGAGTACTAGCTTTAATCAAAAAGATCGAACTCCATCTCCTCCTCTTCTTCCTCCTCTTCTTCTTCCTCCGGCTCTTCAGCAGCTGCGGCCTCTCCTCCCGCGGCTGGTGCTGCGGCAGCAGCCGCCATTGCAGCCAACGCTTCAGGATCGTCTAGAATAGCCTTAATCTTCTCGGCCGCCTTGATTGTGTACTCAGTTGCGAGTGAAACTGCGACGAGATTCTTCAATCCATTCATGATAGAATGCGGTACCGATGCTCTAGTTGGGTATCCAATTGCCAGAGAAACGGATGCGATATTGGCGATTCCTCTCAAAAGGGATTCCTTTAGACGGTCATCGGTAATGTCAAGAACATCCGGAGAATAAAGACTCCCTTTGTCATAAACTTGTTTGAACTCGAGACCATACGAGAAAGGTTTGATCTTCATTTTCGTCAGCAACGCAACCTCAGAAGATGAAACCTTTTCACCCTCCTTGAACAGCTCGACATCGCTCATGATTTCGATCTGACCACGACTGATCTTTGTAGGAATGTTCAAGGCCTGGAAAAAGGTTGTTTGTGTCGGTTCCATTCCAGTCAGTCCGGCGGGGATTGTGACTCCGACCTGGGCAATGGCGCCCGCTCGGGCAGGTGCCGGAACCTTATTCGACATGATTCGATCCCTAACCTCCTTCAACTCACCCTTCGTGAAAACAAATCCAATATTGCCTTTCAGATGGTCCACGATTTGCTTGAGATCCGGATTCTCTTCCGCTTTCTCTAAAATCGCCTTTCTCATTTGAGTGTTCTTTCCGAAGACAAGAAGACTAATGCAAATCACAGAACCAAATTTGGATCACTTGATGTCAGAGGACTGCACGAACGCATGTTCATCACTTGAGGAAAGGATAGGTGACGCTAAAGCCACCACTTATAGTACTGGAATTGTAAAAGACATTGTGAGACCAAAAACCTTACCTGTCATTTCGAGTGCTGATACGGATCTCCTGCATTTGCTTAGAACCAACATTATCCGCGTTGACAAGGAAGGCCTGATCATACTCATCGAATGCCGCCTGAAGATGGGCTACGTAAGCCATCTTCTTCAGCATCTTTGGCTTAATCGGAACCTCTTCATCGGTGGCAGGTTGTTCAACAAGAGCCGGCATCGTTGCTGTTCTGGGTTTCTAAGAGTTCTTCCTTTGGTACTTCACCTCTCTTCGAGAGCGTTACGGCAACAGATTAAGGACTAAGCCGGTAGACCGTATTTTACCCTCTAGAGTCGGCGATTTAGTTCGCTGTTCCAATCGTGTTCGATGAGAACGCCTGCTGCGTGCGAAGCAACGGTGCTATACAGTTTAATAGGCGTCGACATTGCAGACCGCCGTCGACCCGCGTCGCTCAAAACATGAGCTTCAAATCCTCTTTTTCTCGTAAGATAAATCTTGAGATTTGAAAAAACAGATCACCACGTATTTGACGTGGCAAATACGCGTATTTATACTCTGAAATCAATACCTTTCGAGTGTACGCATGTCTTCTGGCCTGATTAACCAACCCCCTACGAAGCTGAGAAGGGCACGCTAATACTTCCATGCCTTCTTTGCCAACTTACCTTTCATTTGTGTTACTAAGAGGAGAGGATTGTGCCCACAACCAGGATAAAGAAAGTTATCATACGGACTGCTTCTAAGATTCACAGCTTCGTGAACAACGAATAAGCTTTTTCCGTTATGAAATGTGACCTTTCTTACCTCTTTGATCCATTTTCTTTAAGCGTTTGACGATAAAGTGCAGAATTCTTGTACTTCTGGAAGGATGGTTAAGTTTGCGCAGGTCGTCTTGGGTCCTGCTGGAAGTGGTAAGAGTACGTATTGTGCCGAGCTTCAGCGATACTGTAACGACAAGCGACGCGCTATTCACGTCATCAATCTCGATCCCGTAAGTATTAATTGAAGTAACTCGTTCAATAGAGTGCGAAATAAAGCAAAGAACAACAAGCACATGAATTTACTAACCCGAGTGTTCGCTTTATGCTTCAAAGGCTGCCGAAGAATTTAAGTACGCAGTGTCTGTGGACATACGAGATTTGATTTCTGTTGACGAAGTTGGCGAAGAGCTCTCAATGGGACCAAACGGCGCTCTAGTTTACTGCATGGAATTCATGCTGCACAACTTGGAATGGTTAGAGGAAAAGCTAGATGGATTTATAGACAATGACTACCTGGTGTTTGATCTTCCCGGACAAATAGAGCTGTATACTCATTTTCCCTTCATGAGGGAGCTCATTCTCAAGTTGGATCGATGGGATTTCAGGATTCAAGCCCTTTACTTTCTAGATTCACAGTTCATGGCGGATTCGTCGAAATTTTTTGGGGGATGTATCACGGCACTTTCAGCTATGCTTCAACTCGAAGTTTCTCACCTTAACGTGATGTCCAAGATGGATTTGGCTCAGAACATGGAAAAACAAAGAATTGAAGACTTTATGGATGCCGATATTGATACACTTATTTGTGATATATCGAAATCAACGGGGCCCAGATTTCAGAAACTCAATAGCGCGATGGGTTCACTACTTGATGACTTCGGAATGGTCAGTTTCGTGCCTTTAGACTTAACAGATGATGAATCAATCGCAACTCTTCTTCTAATGGTTGACCTTGCGTTGCAGTACGAAGATGAAGTTGACCAAAACATTCAGGTTCCTGAAGATGACGATGAAGATACAGAATAACTAGCATCCTATCTTTGCGCTTCGTTCTCGTTCTTACCAATCTCTCATAAAGACTCAACAAACGCTGACATGGTGAAGTTGGCGAGAAACGTGACCAGACAGTTAACTATCTACTATGAAAGACGTAAAGCTTTTTCAGGCGCTTCTTTGGAGGGCAACCTTCGGGCCTCCCCTCCGTACGAAGGTACTAGTGCTCTGAAAGAGTGGAGAACATAGCTCAAATTTTGCGCCCCTAGCTTGCAAGAATGTAAAGGCCAGCTCCTGAGTAGCCCCTGCTCAAATTGAGCGCAGTCCCATGGGGTTGATTGTCTTGTACCTGGTACGTATCCCTTACAAGGAAAGCTCAAACGCGGACAGAGCACTGTACAAACAAAAGAAGAAGGCGAATTGTTTGAAACCGTGTGTCTATCTACGACTTCTTCCCAAATGAAGCGTATGCAGAAGTTGCATTAAATGCACCGTCGTATTTGTTCTGATCCGCGCGCGAACGTATTACGAGGGTAACATTGTTAATCAGCCGCACGCTTTATCAAAAAGACCCAATTTCTCCTCCTGCAACGAGGAGACCAGTAGAATGCTACCTCACGTGAACTCCTAGTGACTCTCTAAAGCATACCAGCTACCCCTCCACTTCTCGAAGAACGATACCGCAGCACATCACATTGGTATTGAGAGAACTCCAAGGATGCCGACGTACACAGAAGACAATTCGGAACTTAGTTACGAAGAAAACGCCTGCCATCGGTACGCCTGCGCGATTCAAGAATGTTTGAAGAAAAAGCGCTATGATGAAAAAAAGTGTCGAAAGGAGATCGAAAGGTGGAAACAGTGTTTGAAAACCATTCGGGAAGAATTAGGAATATCGAAAGACTCGACGAAGGAAAGTAAGTCATGAATTAATTGTAATGGCTAAGAAGGCATGGACTTAAGGCCGATCCAGTTAGGCTGCCTGGGGTTTGAGTGGTACTGCATCCTCAGTTTCAACCTTCCGAGAAGAATACAACTTCCACCAATACAGGAACGAGAGTACTATGAAGACTGTCACTATAGGCACAACACTACCCGCAGTGCGAAGGAAGCCTGAGTGTTTGAACCTTCTTGGGGCTCGACACTCCTTCAATAAACCAAAGTCAACATTTTGAAATGATTTGATGGGAATCGTAATAACAATAAGAGACTTTCCGCGTTTCTTGCAGATCATCCTCAACCTGAGGCGAAGAAGATCATTGCGGGCCACAACCCCTCCTCCCTGAATTTGCGACACAGCCCTCCGTTCGTCAGTTATAGTCGTCAACGCAGAGACTACGTCAGGTTTCTCGGTTGACACGAGTATGGGATCCATATGAATGGAATTGCCTTCGTTAGTGACCCAGAAGTCCTTTAAACGGACTGAGGAGTTGATTTGCGGGATCATGTCTTTGACATCATTAGATGTTACACGCGAAGCCCTTTCCCACTTTGAGGCCGTGGTACCGTCGTTAACGACGTCGTTGCGATTCCACGATGAAGTGCCAATCATAAGACCTTTCGCATTTCCCCCTCCACAATCTTTAACCCAGGTGGCCTGCAGACTGTTAAACGGAAGCAATGGAATATTAATGGACACGTTGGATTGTCCTTTGATCTGACACTCGTAGAGGATATGGATAATGGATGTTTCCGATTGTCTCAAGACTCCGCCAAATATGGGTCCCTTCGGAACGACATTCATACCTGTATTGCTGGAGTTGACAGAAATATGAAAGAACTCCTGCGTTGTAGCTGGTGGTATCAATCTGAGGAATAGCTTGGTGTTCATGACATGTGGGCCAACGATGAGAGACTGCTCTGCTGCTGCGAAGGAGACTGCTGGTCGGTGCCCGAGAACGTTGCTCGATTCTTCGTAGTATCCAAATTCAAGAAGCTCATGCGTCCCTTGTCCACAGGTTTTTCGAAACGAAAAGACTACGGAGAGGCTATCGACAACAGGAAAGACCACGGTGATGGTAACGTTTCGTAGGTTTGGAGCCTTTCGATCGACTTGATCGACTTGGCAATCGTGGACGATTGTGAAGGTGCCAGAATGCTCCTCCTCATCATCGTAAAACTCTATGACCTTCGGGCGGGCAATGGCGGAATCGGATGTGGAACACTGCGGGCTCAATATTTCATAAGCAACGAAAGAGCCGTAGGAGAACTCAAAAGAGGTCCTATCGGTATAATGATCTTGGTGATAGAGCTCGGAGGAAACTGGAGGAGTGGATTGGTGCTCGGTAGATTGTGGAGACCACTTGGAGTGCACTGAGCCGTCTTTGAAGATTATGTGATCATCGGCTGCGACCGGTTTGGGATTCTGCTCGTAATCGTCTGCCAGCAGGAGGGTGAACATGTTGAAGGCTTTGTGAGTGTCGTTTCTCTGAGCATCGAGACTTTGTGAGCTTTGTTGCTCGAGCTGTTGCGCCGAAATAGAAGTCAGGATGCAAAGTATGGTGAGCAAAGCGAATGCAACGGGGATGGGTAGAGTGTTTTTCATGATGCGTAGGTTGAAGAGGTAGGTGGAGAGCGGTGTGGGAGGGGGGACGAGCAAGGACGACGCGATGGCCTGGATGAAGGAAAGACGACGGCAGTGCGAATGCTGCGTGCAACGGCTTGGCAACTGACAGTAGCAGCGGCGAGGCTGTCCAGCGCGGGAGTTGGGGTTTGGCAAATTGGCATGATTGCGCGCGCTTTTTGAAGGGGATGGGGGAAGGAGGGGAGACGGCGCGGGCGCGCCGTGCGGACGGGGAGAGCGCGGCGGCTCGTTGTGATCGTCGGCGAAGCGGCGCGGAAGCGCGGAGATTCGGGGAGATTGGGCTGCGCGCAGCACTGCACTGTGCGGCGTGTGCACGCTGTGCGGCACGTGCAACTGCACAGCGAGCGAGAAAGGCGAGGCGCGCAAAACAATGCAAGCGCCCGCGCCGCGCGCGTGCTGACACGCCTCGCCCAATCGGCGCGCACGGTGCCGCGCGCTTGCTTCTCGACAGCCCGTTTTCCCGTCGCCATTCTGATCACAGCCCCCTCTGCGCGCTCCCCGCGCTCTTACACGTACAGCCGCTCCTTTATTTTGCGCAGCTTTACCTTCGTCTCCCCCTGCCGCTTGCTCCCCTCGGCCACATCCCGCGCGGCTCAACGGCCACGCTCGCCAGCTTCCCCAGTTTTCCGGCTGCCGAGCTCCCTGCATTCCCCTCACCCCCCGTCGCATACGGCTGCGCTGAGCTTCGCTGTCGTTATGGCCGAAATTCCACACCACTTCGACGCCTTCTTTGACCAGTATCAACTTCCGGCGCGCTTTAACTCGGACCACCTTCGCCAACGCGAAAAGAAATATCGTCATGTATACACATCACTGCTCGCCACTGAGCCCCCAATCGACACAACCGATGCTTTACTCCAATATGTCCCCACCAGTATTGAAAAGGCCGGCCCGGGCAATTACGGTACCAAACAGCATGACGAGGGTACCGAGATGGTCTTGCTCAACGATGAGATCCTCGCCAGTGTTCCCAACGCAACCTTGGTTCTCATCGACGGCAACGAACTGGAGAAAGTCTCTGTTTTATTCCAATTCCCCCAGTTCCTCGAACATTGCCCTAATGAATGCATCAACATCATGGTACCACGCATCTGTACCGACTCTTTGGATTGGAGTACTGAAACTCAAAGCGCTGCCACTGAAGCACTTTTCTTTGTCGTCAGCGGAAACGTACCGCAACATATTGCAAAACACATCGCCTGGGTTTCACTAGCAATGGCCTCAAAGACTGAGTCCGCCCAGTTGTTCGACTCCTGTGCGGAGATTATATCCATGGTTCTGCCACAGCTCCATCGCTACGACGTTCTCAAACTTGTTGCTCCTGACATTATCGACAGGGCACTCTCAAATAGAATCCATGATCGGAGACTCTCAGCACGAGTCATTGGCTCTTTCAACGATGCCCTTACACCCCAAGAAGTGCAAGCCATATTTGAAGATACTGCTCTCAATCTCGCCCAAGATAAGGATCCCCTTGTTCGCTCCCTAGTAGCTCAGAGCACTGCCTCTATCGCCTCCCATTTGCCTATTTCAGCCGCTGAGAAACGCCTCTGGCCACTTCTCAAGATGCTCATGTCAGACGACAAAGCCGCTAGTGTTCGCGCTGCTGCTCTGCGAGCATTAGCCAAATCTGCTCAGGCTCATAGCGGTACAGAGAACACCTCTCCGTTGTATGAGGCACTCCTCAAGCCGCTTTTCTTCGAAGAATGCAGGGTAGCCATACGCGTTGCCGCCTCTGATCTGAGAGACGTTGACGACGACACATATCTTATGCTTGAAATCTTCTCAGAAGTATATGGTCACTTTCTTTGTTCAGTTTCCCACCTTCTGAACAATGAAAAGGAGTCGTGGGTAATGATTTTAAACACTTTGCGGCAGATGGTCACTTGCAACGGTCCCACAGTTCGACATTGGTGTGCCTTCAATTTACCCGCCGTTGTTACTGTTTGCGCAGTGGAGAAGATCGAACATCTCAATGGCATCATCCCTGCCCTTGCCAGCGACTCCGATGTGGAAACTCGAGTGACGCTCGCTGCTGGGATTAAAGAAATTGCAAAGAAACTGGCTCACGGACCCTTGCGCGGCGATGTGATCCGAGCCGTCAATGTTCTTTTCATGGATGAAAATCCCGATGTTCGCATGAAAGTACTCGCTCATTTCTCAGAATTGCTTGTTCTGCTGTCCCCCGGTGAAAAAGCCAATCACGCCATGGCTAAAGCTCAAATCAGAGCTTCAGAAGCCACCAAGAGTCCGAAAAAGTCTAGCCCCCCTGATGAGAATACCAAAGCAAAGGGCAGCAAACAGTCTGATCCTTCCTACAACGAAATGCGGCGTCTCAAACCGATGTTTACGTCCTTAGAGATGATGTCGTTTGACTCATGGCGCACTCAAAAGCTTCTTGCGGAAGAACTTAGAAAGTCCGCTAATCTCATTCCACAAGAGATGCTCTGTGAGCACGTAGCTCCTCTCTTGTTTCAAATGGCACGCGAGAGTACTTTCACTGTCCGCAAGTCGGCCATGCAGGCGTTAATTTACACCGTCAGATATATTCCTGACGTTCGAAGACGAAATCACATTCTTAAACACTTTCGCAATGAGTGGGCCCGAGGAAAGGTGTATTGGACACGCTTGGCGTACATTGAAGCCGCCAAATGTGCTAGGGAAATGTTTTCGTCTCGTCTATTTACTCAGTTATTCAAGGAAGAGATTCTTTCTATGTACAACGATGTTGTACCCAACGTGAGATTGAGACTGGTGCAATTCCTGAGCTACGTTGCTCCCATCTGGAAAGAGTTTCCGGATTTCCTCGAGACTTTATCCAAATTGGTGGAAGACAAAGATATGGAGGTGTCAGGGGATGCCCAGTTGCTTATTAAGAAACTGCAGAGTATGAAAGCCCCATCTGCTATCGAAATAGAGAAGGACAAGGCCCTAGAAGCTGCAGAATCAGGATTTTACGTCCACCGAGCAAGGAAGAAGAGAAAGGTGCAGTCAAAGACTGGTCCTGCAAGATTTATTTATCATCGCACCAAAAGTGGGAAGGTCAAGTTATCGCCTTCACGAGGAGAGGACAAAAGGGTAAGCCCATCTCCCCGCCCCAGTAATCCTGAGTCGGCAATGGCAAAAGTGTTTCAAGATTCTATGACGGCATCGGCTCCAACTAACAATGGCGTAAGTTCGCCCGCAGCCACTTCAAACATGGGAGGTCACGAACAGGTCGCTAAGAATCTGATTGTTTCCGGAAACGAGAACAGTCAAATTGAAGAACCTAAAGCGTTTCAGAGCGACAATGTAACGAATACATCGCCAACAGCTCAAGCAACCAATCTTGATGGGAATGGGCGGGCCATGCCAAAGAAGAAGGGCTTTTTCGCGAGACTGCTGTCTAGCTGCTTTGGCAGATAATTTTCTAAATCAGAAGAAGAGAGTAAGCTGAACCGGGTCCGGGGACCTGATAAAAGGATACTCCCAACCAAGGGCCAGGCAGATACGTACATATCATATGCAGAGTCATGCTCAAATGATGGTATAGAGATATATGTTTTCGCGGATGACCAATTTCTGGGTATACAATGGTTCACCGCGTTCTCAAGACACATGGAATCTTGCTCCCCGAGGAAGGCACAACTTTCTCAATTTCATATTGGGTTTACAACTACGGGCTCCGAACGCTCGCGGAAAGTGATTTTTTGCAATACGAAACAAAGTATCTTTTCCCAACGAGAAGTTTTGGAGCGGGGATAAGGTCTGCAAACAACTCATATCAAGAAAAACGTGAACTGGGAAAGCAGGACTGCACAAATGAAAATATTTTGTGCTTACATGGTGAACCTGGTTTGTGATGAATTGGGAAACTTGCAGTCCGAACGAAAGCTCCTGTTTGGGAGCAATTGGACATATCTTCCACTGGAAAGGGACAAGATTGGAAGTGTTCGCCAGGGCGGCTCGGTGTCAACGACACCGAGCCGCAACGACAACCGATTTCAAGAACGAAAGTTTTGTTAAATTATCCAATACCATACAATTCTAACAAACTAGTTAGTAAAACATGACCATTGTCTCACTGAGATCGTCAGGACTTAGTTACACATGCATGGAAGCACAACTTGTGCTGCACAAGAAACAACATCGTACTAAGCACCTAGACGAAGCAAGTGTCGGTCAACGCAGATTAGTATCTCTCTCACAAGATGCGATTGTATTATCGCTGCTAGGGGAGGGATGAATCAACACTGAGGTTCTGAAGAACCTTGTTCACATTCTTAGAGGCGAAGACTGAATTGTCGACTACTGCCGAATCAAGGATGTCTAAGGTACATAGCGCTTTGATGGGAAACATAGCTCGGTGACAGGCCCCAGCAAGCAACCAGAGTACTAATGTTCGTCGGTCGCTCACATAACATTCATCTTGTTATTACTTACCTTTGAAATATAAAAAACTTTTGAGGTGTTGTTGGCATTTGAAGTACATGACGGGAAGAAAGAGTACAGTTTCTCACTTTTTTGTCATTCTGTCGCATGTAATGAAGGTCCCGACGTCGAGAACTTTGAAGTCCTTGCGAACAATGAGGCTTGGAAGTTTTGGGTGTGATAACAAGTTATATAACAAATGAAACATTAAAACTAATTAAAGTCCACAGAGAACAAAAGGAAGATGGAAGTTGGGACAAATAATTGTTTGCCGTTTTAGCCCGAGAGCAACTCTTACGCTCAGAACCTCCACCAAGTTTTCAGGATTAGGAACTTGTTACCACCTATGAAGCACAAGAACAACAAGCACAACATCAGTGTCCGTACTTTGGAGGAAGTTCGGTTCAGATCGTGTTCTTCAGGGAAGTCTAGACGAGATGGTCTACATCTCTTTTGACTTTGTTTCTAGAAGGAATTCTAACGTTGCTCGAAAATAGGTCTCTCTCCGAGGGAAAAATAACTCATGGCCCTTGAAAAGTTGTGCAGCCCGCTATAAACAAGGGAAAGGGAGCAAGTTTGGAACTTGGAGTGACCGAAGACCTCGCCGGCCTCCCACCAACAGAGAGAGAGAAGCAAGCTCATTAGAATGATGAGGCAAACATTGGAGATAGAATTCGTCCAAACATACTTTTTGCTACTTAAGTTCCAAAGATTAACGTACGCGCTCATAATAAAGAAGTTCCGAAAGAAGCAATCGTTCACGTTGGTGTTTAAGAATTGTGAGATCAGTTCAAACGCGATCTGTCAACTACGATAACAGTTGTCCGCTCTTTAAACTCGATACTTCTAGCTCGAGTCAAAAGTGGTGTAGACCTGCAGTGACGCACGTGGTCTGTTGTTGTACAAGAGCCGGACTTTCTTCTCGTCAACGGTAGATGATTTATCTCTATTTAACGATGGTTATCCCGGATCTGTCACAGAAAAGAACGCTTGAGCCAGATGACAATCATGAGTTCAAATCAAGCAACCGAAGCACATCGAGAAGATACAAATTATTGATTTTTTGCCCTTGGACTTTTCTTTAGGAACGAACCTTGCTTGGGCGATTTCACCCCCTTCAAAGCGAACCTTTTCTTCGGTGTACCGCCAGCAGCGCGTGGTCCGTCCGTAGAACTTCCTGCGAGTGTTATTGGCTTTGTTCCAGAGGATGAAAGTTGATCAGCTTTAGTCAAAGTAGATGTTGTCCCGTTGTTTCGCGGATTCCAAATGGAGTGTTCACGCTTTGGGTTAGTGCGAGTTGCTTTGCATCCAGCAAATGTCATTGCCATCTTTGTCTTTGTTACGGTGGATTTTGATCCGCCAGCTAGATACCTCTGTTTCTGTGAAGCAGCTGGAGTAGGTTCAACTTTTGAAGAAACAATTTGCGAAGGTTCTGTTGTACGGGAGTCCTTTGAATCTTCATATTCAGAATTAGGCTGCAAGCCTCGCGGAGTGGCTGACGTCAATGATCGACTAACCTTACTAAAGAACATAGTTCTTGCTCGGTTCATGTTTCCGCTCTTGCGCTGAGCATCACGTTGTGCCTTCAGATGTATAGTATATAGCTCTCGCTCCTCTTCCTCTCGTTTCATGTCTTCCTCAAAGTTGCCGAATCCACTTTTCATCGCCGTATCAATTCGGTAATCTATTTTTGACATGACCTCGGCAACGTCCCGGTCTTCATCTTTGCGAAGTCTCTCAACGGCTTTGTGAAATTCTTCCATCTGGAAACAAGCGGGTGCTGTTAAGGGTAAAAATTTTGCAACTCGCAGTCTAACGTTTGAGACTTTGTCTTGTGACAAGCGAAGCACTTCTGAACCATATGTGTCCCGAAACAAACACTTGCTGTACATTTCGAGCGCGACTTTTGCAGATTCAATGAAAGATAATCTCATCCAATATATAGATCCGTTAGCCCATTGCTCCCGGAATTCACGCATAGCTTCTTCTCTTTCAATGGTATCCGGAAGATATCTCATGCATGTGGCAATGGCAGCCATTGTCGCTTTTCTGACGAGATTTGAACTGTCATTCCCTACTCGATAAAGGAGAGGTAGCACATTCGAACGGATAATTGGCGGGGGTACGAGAGGTGCGGCCAGCTTCAGTTGCTTCGCAAGGAGCTCTTGAGTTCTCCAATTTCCTTTGGCAAGAGATTGTAGATTCTCAAATATTGGCTCCAGCCTTTGAACAGAGTTGTAGCCACTGTGTCTCGCTAGCTCAGAGATGAGCTTTTCCAAATGACGAAGAGTGTTCAGTCTTACGACGGCATTGGAATCCTTCAGGAGCCGAAGGACTGTATCAAACAAGTTCTCAATAGTGTCCTTTGCACCTAAAACCTTGATAGTTTCATGCAAGCCAGCGGCTAGTCTCCAACGGGTTTCTGGATCTGAGTCTCTGGACAGGAATTCCACAATAGCCGAAAGCTGAAAAGCCCCACTTTGTGCAAGACACGAAGCCACACCAGGCATGTTGAATGCACAATTTTTCCTCACGATGGGACCATTGCATGTTGCCATAGCTATAAATGCTTTGAATACTTCCCTCCTTTTAGCTTCATCTTTGAGTCGATCGTAGCAGCAGCAGAGAAGCTCTCCGTACACTTCAGAGTTAATTTCTAGCGAAAGATACTGATCATCATCAACTATTCTCTGATCTTCTGACGCAAAACGGCGAATCTTAGCACATTCTCCGAGAAGCACTGATGGGATATGTTTGTTGAAGAGTTTTGCCGTCGGATTCTTCCTTTTGTGTGAAAAACCAATATGTGACAGAGCTCGCATAGTCGCCGCATGAATGCGCGCGTCCTCGTCTCTCAAAAGACTCATCAAGCATGGCCAAAGCTCCTTCTCGACAATGGATACGTTCACAGCGGCTCCAATTGAAGACAAAGATTCAGCGATCATACCGCGAACGTCAACATCGCGATCTTTACATACTTGAATTGCCTTGCGCATGATTCTAGTTTTCAGAAACTCGTCGCGTGATGATATTGCAAGAGACCCGAGAATTCTGGCATGAAGTTTTCTGTGCGACGCCCATCCTTCGTCCAGCTCGTTCACAAACTTGTTAACGTCTTTTGCAGACCATGTGACATGGGGTAGGGTTACAACCATGATATGTCCCCATACTTCTCGAACGGAGCTATCTCTCGTCAGCAACACGATATCTGAGGCGGTACGGCTGACGGTCATCGCCAGTCCTCCGCGTACCTTTTCGACCGACACCGCAATCAACGCTTCACCGGCCGAAAGCTGTAAGGAGTCACTCCATTTCATGACCTTCGAGCATATAATTGGTATCAAGGTGTTCTCGGCATACTCTCGACAAAACAGAAAAACCTGTTGCATCTCAAAAAGGATTAGAGTAACATCGTCTTCATTATCGCTGCAAAGCGTATTAGCCATGGTGCTTATATTTATGGTCGCGCTTTCGACCTCATCCCTCATGCCATCCATCATGAAGGAGAAAAGATTTCCGGGGACTTTCTGATTCCGAAACCTTGGGGATAGAGGAGTTGCTGCTCTCGCCGACATGTCACCTCCCTTTGGAGAATTGGGTGGGCCACGGTCGTTCATCATTGCTTTCGCTGAATACAAAAAATAGATGCGAGTGTTTCTCCAACACTTGACGGACGAAGCTTTTCAAATGATACCAAATATTGTTCGGCTGAAGCTCAGGAAGATACCAATCTTGATTTCCAGAAAATGTCGCACCGAGTTATTGAGGTGTTGCTGGCTCCAGCAAGCCCAGATTTCAGTCGAGATGCACCGAGGCACGGAATCTTTGAACTAAAGATCTTCGCGAGGAGCGTTTCGGAAGAATCCACACAGTTTCATTCTATTGACCAGCGAAGCTTTGATTTCTTATAAAGACACTGTTACAATTTGTTTGCCACTTAACTCCACCTCGTCCGAGCTGAGCATGTGTGTTGGAGTCGAGTAAAATTCGTACAGTATCGACAGAAGAAGAAGGATGAGCGTTGAAAAGAGTGCCGTACTGAGAACGCTGTTCCTGCGGTCTATGAACGCGAAGCTTGAAGAACATGTGAATATTGCGTGTCAGGCATTCTACGGACGCAAGAAGCCGTCATGCATATTTCTGCCAAACTGGAGCATCAAAATTCAAGCCTGTTAGCGTCTGCAAAGCTACATTCGCCAAAATATGGTAAGTGCGACAGGAAAGTGCGAGAAGTTAAGGATACACAAACCAATTATAAAGGGAACCGTGACTCCTCTCTGTGCTTCCAGAGCACAGAAGCATTTTGTGAGCGATGGCATCCCTTCATCCATGAGGGTGAGCGTTGTGATTCATTACGCATAGACGCCGTCTTCTTAGGGCAGACGAACCTTTATTCGTACAATTCCGTTCCTCAACATGAGCCGAGACATCTTTGTTCGGGCGATCCGTTCAACGAAGACGACATGCTTCGTGGATTATCAAAGCTCATATACCCGCTAGCGACTCACTGCACTGTGAAGACAACCCAACCTTGTAGTTTGTGATTTCAATGAAACGCCAGCTAATTCATGTTACAACAACCATGCTTCCTAACTTTCCCATCATAATGTCGAATGTCTGTGCAAGTGTGACATACATGTGGTAGGCATTCTTACTGTGTATTCATATAAGTAGGAAAAGACTAGGCGCACCACTCCGAACATATCCCAGCGACGCTTTTTGCGAGAAGAACAGGTTTCGAAAGGTTCTTTTGTCAGTTAGGAATTCTGCGGGGACACTAAATGGTTGTCTCGAAAGACCATTCATCTTCTTACGAAGGACCCTATGTCATATTTCAACATGGCGGTATATAAGACTTTGTTCAACCCTGCGAAGTGGCAAAAGCGCGACCCAGTCACTTTCTGAAGTAGGTAGGAAGCCGAGTTTCTCTGCCTTCCAAATGCCAACAGCAATTCCAATGGTGGAGAGTGCGATCCGCCAGATCATTTGCGGTGCAAGCTGACCAAGAGTGAGTTGCTTTCGAACCGGGGCAAAAGCTTCATAGGTACCCAGAATGGAGCGAACATGCATGAAGAGGGCTGTTAGTGTGGAAGCTATGGAGAAAAATTGCACAGATGATCCTGCCATGAACAGCGCGAATGCGGAGGTAACAAGCGTGCGAATAGGCTGGTTCGCGATTTGCCATGAGTTAGAGTAGGCCGTTTTCAGTGTACTTGGCGTGACTCCAGTTTGCTGGTCAGACAATTTGATCGTCTTAAACGCATTGGGGTCTCGGGCAGATAGATTTGGAGGGAATCCAGGCGGATGTCGATTTTGCTCAACAGCAGTTCGCGCGGAAGACGATCGACTTGGTTGTGCACCAAGTGACACACTGATTTGCTGAGTGAAGTCAAGATTCCATCGACGTTCCGTCTCTGAGTTCTTCGTCATGAGTTGTGAATACGACGAGGGGTTCCTTCGTATTTCTCTATAAACGTGTCCGACAGAAAAAGTAACGCGTCAGTTTGAACAGAGAACGTGAGCGTCGATTTGCCCTGTGTAAGTAGATACCATATGCAAGAGAGTCGCTTCCGGAACAGATTCGTTCGTTATCTACGAAGGCTTCGTAGACGATGTTCCCAACAATAACCATCACACTTCCATTCGATCAGAACACCTTGGATGGCAACTTTCCTCAGTTGCAAAATATTTCAACTTTCAGAACCTTTCGTCATGGTGGGTACTGTACGATGGTTTGAGCCTAGCTCTCTGATTGGTTGTCTCTACAACGCCTGCGACGTCGTGTCGTTTCACCGGGTGAAATTCACCCCAAGTCGTCTTCCGCCGGCGATGAAGCCAGTCTCTGGGGCCCAGACTGGTTCTTGGGGTACAAGGGTATAACATATATCCAACACTCCCATGCGGGCATAGTGAGTTCTGTTTGTCTCCTGGTTCAGGGCGAATGCAATGTCATTGTTTTCTCCGCGAGCAGGGTGAACTGCAACCTTTCGTCGTGAGTGGTTTTCCGGAATTGTGAACGCGAGCGGGCAAACGGGTATTGAAGTTCTAAACTTTTGTGAGGCGCTACCGCAGAACCTTCTTATTAGCCCCAAGTGTTGTTTTCGCGGAAGAAGTTGGTGATAAAGAAGAGAGCCTTTTCTGTCCACAGCTTTTGGTACAGAGAGCTCTTGATTACCAATGGAACTTGGAACACAGTTTGCTCCAGTCACGGCGCCCAAGGAGGACGATGTTTTCCAAATTCTACAAACCAAAACGAAACGTCAGAAGCCCACAGAAAGCCGGGAACCAGAAGATGATGTGGCTCAAAACAACCAGACGTCCAGGAGATCACGACCACGTCAGGGATCATATGAGGCGATGGGACTGTCTCTACCTATATGCAAAGCCCTTACACAAGCGGGATACAACTTTCCAACGCCTATACAGCGAAAAGTCATTCCTCCTATTCTTGAAGGTCATGACGTGGTTGCGATGGCTAGAACTGGTTCTGGAAAGACTGCAGCATTCCTTGCTCCACTTCTACACCGGCTTGACGCGAATCCCTTGCTGGCCTCGACAGCTTCAAAAAGAAATGGTCCTCGAGCGCTGGTTATAGCACCTACTCGCGAACTTGTTTTGCAAGAACTTCGGTTTTGTCGCATGTATTCAAAACATCTCAAATCCATTCGAACTGCAGTTGTCGTTGGAGGAACACCCCTCGATGCTCAATTTGCGGCGTTGGCCTTGTGTCCAGATATCGTTTTTGCTACTCCCGGACGACTGTTACAAATACTGGCAGAAATGGGTGCTCGTAGAGGTCTTACACTTTCCACCTCTGAGATGGTCGTTTTTGATGAAGCAGATCGTCTATTTGAAGGTACTTTAGCTGTTGAGACTGCAGCCCTTATATCTCAACTTAAGGACAAGACCACGGAAAGCATGAACACTCGACAAACTGTGCTTGTGTCTGCGACCATGCCACACGCACTGGCCGAGTTCTCAAAAACTGGGCTTCGTAACAATTTGAAAGTTGTCCGTCTTGATGCGGACAGATCCATATCTCCAACTCTGGCAACTGCATTTCTGGCTACCAGAGCAGATCTCGAAAAGGATGCTGCTTTGCAGGTGGTTCTCCGCAAGATCCGACAAGAAGGGCAGAGTGGAATTGTATTTGCTGCGACGCATCGACGTGTAGAGTATCTCACCAGTCTTTTGAAGTTCTGTCTGAGTGACGAGATCAGTTGCATTCACGGAAACATGGACCAAATTGCCCGACAAGAGTCGGTGAAGGAATTCCGGAAGAAGAAGGGGATTCTTATAGTCACAGACGTAGCTGCACGTGGTATAGATTTGCCTGAGCTCGATGTTGTGGTTAACTATGATATGCCGGCCACCCCCAAGCTATTCATACACAGAATTGGCCGAGCTGGCAGGGCTGGAAGGTTCGGCTCTGCGATAAGCTTAGTGGCCCCAGACGAGATTCCCTATATGCTTGACGTATTTCTTTTTATAGGACGGCAGTTAAGATACGCAAATGTCAAACAATGCTCCAGTTCCGACGACAGTCCATCCCATGCCTTCGCGATGGAATCGAGTTTCGTGTACGCGTCAATTCCTAAGGATGTTGTTGACGAAGAAGTGGAGTTCATCAGGAATGCCATTCAAGATGTGGATATTGAAAAGGCTCACATTTCGGCACAGAACGCTCACAAATTATACACGAAGACTCGAGGAAGTGCAAGCGGAGAAAGCGTGAGACGAGCGAAAACGTTGAATACGAAAGACGGTGGAAGGAAATATCTGCCTTCACACCCCTGGTATGATTTCTTGGAATCTGCTGAGGGGCGTAGCGCAGCGGAACAAGCAGAACTTATATCAGTCTGGCGTCCTGGAGAAAGCACTATAGCTCTCCCCTCCAGGACGCTGGCAAGGAAACGAGTACCTAAAGGGGTCGGAGAACATGGGGCAACCAATGCGGGAGACTCAGGTCTATCTCCACTACACACCTTGAGAGAATCCGGCTGCGATATCCATGATGATTTCATGCCGTGTGTCAGTGCATCAGAGTCAATCTCAGATAGAAATCGAAGGGTTAATCCTCGCCAAAAAGCTTTGGAAGAAGAGAGAAGACAATTCTTTCTCCCGTCTCATCAACAGCAAAAACTGCAACAGACTCGAGCGCTGAAGGCAAGGACAGGTGGTAGTATGGGAGACGACTTGCGGGCGTACAAGGAACTGCAAGAAGCCGCAATGGATATGAATGCTGATGAAAATGCTGATCTGCTTCGCAGCAAACATACAAGTGCGAATTCGAGAAAGTATTGGGATAGGGTTACCAAGCGCTTTGTCAAGGGTGGTGTCACTGACTCTACCTCAAAACGAAATCTACACGTTGCTACAAGGGAAGCGCGTGCTAGAACGAATGCAAACAGTTCGTATGGGACAGAGGATGGAGAGCGGTTTAAGAGATGGCTGTCGAAGAACAAGAAAACAGTCGAGCAGCTTTCCGAACAGCTCAATTCCGGCGCCGATACGACTAACGTAGGTATCAATTATGGATTAGGAATGAACGATTTTCGAAGAGGTGCGTTCGGTCGGAAAGCGCGACTTGCCGCGTTTGCTAAACAAAAGCAAAACGTTGGAGACAGGAACGTGGGGTCGGAATTGAAAAGTAAGGACCAGATCAAGAAGACAAGAAAGCAGAGAGCCAAAGCTGAGGCACGAAGAGCGACTCATGTAAGCAAAAAGAAAAGCACCACTAACGTTAAAAAGCAACGTCTTTCGGTGAGCAATCGCGGGGTATCGAAGACAAGGGTTATCACCAGATACAAAAAGTAAAGTGGGGACGCTTCGAAAGACAAGGGAAACTTTGGATGTAAATTATTTCATGCTTCAGTGTAGTGCCAATATTTCATGCAGTGTACTAATTCTCCAACCCTCGCCACTTTGGCTCACGGTTTCACTTCCTGAGATTCTTGGCAATCGTCGAATGTTTGGACCTGACGATGGGCTTTTCTTGACCCCTGCAGAAGGTCATCCCTCTTTCATGGCCTCGACGCTCAAGGGAGCTCTCGAAATACCTCTGAGCAAAGACACGATCCATGTGCGCTGTTTTCCTCCGCTGAGTTGTAGGTGATGATGTACGTGTAGCAGGTGCAGACTCCCATCACACCACGCCGGACATGCGCCCCAGTGGTTCTTGTGCTCCCACACCTTGTGGGTTGACCGTGCCTTCGTACTTGCTGCGGTTTTGTTTTGCCATGGTTCATTCCATGGAGTGGACGGGCTAAATTGGCAAGGAGCAGTGTAAGATGGCAGGCGGAATTGTTTTATATATCTTGAGTTGTACAGTCTGTGGGGCTCGTAAAAATTCGGAGAATGCAAATACCCATGTATAACTTATAGCCTATATAAAGGAGGTTAAACCCCAAGCTGCAAAGGCTTTCGCTCTTTTTGTCGAAAAAACGCGATTTCAAGCCGGGCATGCTGGACGGACAAATCAAGTGTTAACTTGCGGGAACTGCGCGCAGTTCATCTCCACTCTCTCGTGCTAAACAGCTTCAACCCGAAGGTGCGAAAGCACCCCCTAACTTTTCCCGGTAACTTCCTTCGTTGCAGCAGTTGACCTCTCTTTTAGGTTGTAAGGCACACCAGATCTTTCCCCCATCGCGAACGTAACCCCTCCTTCGAAGGAATCAAGTTTACTTTCCAAGAGTATTGGAGTGTTTTTGGCCCGAGTACCCTCCACCAAGAACAAAGCTGGTACCCAACAAGGCCAGGACTTGCCCATCTTCCGATAACCAATGCATATGCTGGTGAACTGTGCATGACAGTTCCTCAACAAACCCTCAATCCGGACGATTCCTAATCGAGACTAAGTCCCGCGCGTGCTGACCGGTTGAACATCCAGCGATGGATGAGCGCATGGGCGATGCTGAACCGGAGACGATCGGGCCGCTATGGATCCGGCGCCAGGTATTTGAGCATTCGGTAGCCGTGCCAATCCTCACTATCTCGAAAGCGTCACAAATAGATTTCACACGACTTGCGGATGAGCTTTTGGCCGCTAATGTTGTCACCGACCGCTCCGCCCCGCCGGCTGTGACATATGACGCATGGGTGGCTGCCGCGGGGTTGCACGCTCGTCTAGACTCATCGGAAGACGCTGGTATTATCATCGAGGCTTTGGAAACCAACGCTCCGGATGCATTCGTGAGGTGCAACGATCCTGAAAAGCTCGCGCCAGGTCGTCAATTGAACTATCGATGTCTTCTGATTCCTGTCCCTGAGCTGCTGGCGTTTCTGCAGTTACATGCTCTTGCAACTATCGCAAGTCGCTTTAGAGAACAGGCTGATGCGGTCTGGCCAGACGCGGACCAAGCAATTGCTTCAACGACATCCACGCCTACTTCTCCGCTACCTCTTGTAACCGAGGGTGGATCAAAAGGACAGTCACCAGTAATTCAACCACTCCCTATGACACAAACATCGTCCCCTCGTGCTTCTCAGGCTCCTGCCCCACTTTCACCTCGCATGTTTCAGTCGCTTCCCTCCCCTCAAGGATCTCCGCACACGCAGTCACCTGCGCCACCAAGCAGTCCTAGCATTGACGGCTTGACTAGGAAGAAGACCCCAACACGTCTTGGTTCCATGATTCAAACGCAGTCCGCTATCATCGCATCTGTGCAACATGCATTTCAACGAGAGACGAGACTTGTGGTTTCAAATTTGAAGACTTTGCTACTTACCATTGCTTCAGCGTATGGTGTCATACCAGCATCAAGTGTGTCCATAGACACACTGCAGCATGAAGGTGGAATTGTGATGGGGGGAGGCACTGTAGCAGTGGAGAGCGGTACCTTGGATCGACAGAATCCGCATAGTTCGCTAAGGAGAGCTAATTCTCTTGGGTCTGGTCAGCGGAGCACTTCCAAGGAAGATAATGCAAAGAATTCGGCAAAGACACTGCCGATTACGCGGCAAATGTTTGAACACTTGGCTTTTCTGCTTACAACTACCTGCGACCCTTCAGGCTCGTATCGACCTGTATCTTGGGTGGTGCCGCAATGGAGAGAAGGGCTGAGCACGTCTGCAATTCCTCTTGAAGAACTTGTGAAGATCATAACTGACGCAATCACACGAGTGCCACTTTTGCGAGAGATGGAAGGGTCTACAGACGTTGTCGAGATCCGCGATATTGATCGAAGGACAATCCTCAGGTCATCAATACCCGCGACTAACGCGAGTGTGACGGAATATCCTCACGCAAGAGAGGTTCGCATTTCAAACTGTTCAGACAGTCACTTCTACCTCTTGTGCTCTTTGGGGCGAGTTTCGTTCATCGCTTGTCGTGATTGTACATTGTTTATCGGAGCATGTGTGTCCACTTCACTTATTAACTGCGTTAATGTGCGTCTTCATGCGATTGCACGCGTTTGCCGTGTCACCAATTGTCTCGACACTCATCTATATATTTGTACGAATAGAAACCCGCAAATTGTCGGAGAGAATCGTGGTTTGGTATTCGCTCCCTACAATGCGGCTTATAGCAAAGCGGAGCTGGAAAAGCATGTCGCCGCGGTTGGAGTCGATCCTGACGCAAATGTGTGGGACAAGTTCTACAGACCAGCTTACCGTTCTACATTTATGACGGATAGAAAAGACCCAGACCTGACTCCGTCAGTGGCCACAGTTCTGGCTCCTGAGCGATTTCTGCCTTTCGCTGTACCCGTCCGATCGTCAAAGCCCCTGCAGAAACAAGACAGTGACCGCATGCAGACAGAAAGCGATAACGAGCAGGAAAGGGATGCTACGACGAGACTGCTTTTCTCAATACCACTTCCGCTACCTGAAGCCTACCAGGAGCAGCTTGCTCGTAAAAGATCCGAGATGTTCACATTTCGGACTGAGATACGTAAGATGGAAAAGAAACACGCGGCTCTCAACCAAAATCAACCCGAGAATCGAAGCGATAGATCAGATGGAAAACAAGATGTATCTATGAGTGACACTGTGAACCCGGCACTAGTTTCCCAGAACGAAGAGCAGCATAGTCCTCAGCCGCCGACAAAGAAGACTGTTTTTCAGTTCATGGTTAACCAGCGGTTCCGTGAATGGCTAACTAACTCGGGTAGAATAAGACAGCTCAATGATTTGGTGAGGTTAGAAGAAGTTCAAAGATGAACGGAAACGGATTGTATATTTGCAATTTCCCCATTGTTCGGCGACGCAGACAAATGCCACCTACAGCTGTCAAGTTGAGGCTCTTGGGATGAATTCGTTTGCTAGTACAAAGTATCTTTGGGCTGACGACATTGGCGTTTTACCATTCTTTTGGGAATCAATCATTTCAGCGTCTAAACAAAAGCAGCATATTCCATCACAAAGAAGGGGACCCTTTCATTCCAGAGTATAGAAGAAAGATCGAGCGGAAGCTTTCATTTCAGGTCTGTTTCGGTTACATACAGTTCTGCTTCGGAATAATTAAACTCTTTTCGTCGCTCTGCTGGACTCGCACGACGCGAACTTGTTGACATCGGAACCCAATAATATTGGGTGAGCGCTTATGAAACTGTTAAAGAATTCGCAAGAGCGCAAGTTGATTTCGCATGGAGTCCGACCAACTGATTGTATAGAAGACTTCGCCAGCTTCCCTTGAATTAGGTCAACTTGAAGAAACTGGGGCTATGAATATACTCGCTGCTTCGAGTTCGAGCCAGTCAACCGACTTTGTGCGACTGCTGACGAGCTTCTGTTCAAACTGTTTTCGGTCATGGAATAACAGCACAGACTGTAGGGCGCAGCGGAGGTCCGCAAGTTAGGCAGAAATTTATCTGCGATTATGCCTTGGGACGCTTGAATGAATGTACATACTGATGAATTGATTCTTAAGTAATGCAGGATGTTTAACACAAACATCACTTGCTTGTGCCTTCCAACAACAGTTGCCGCCCTAGGCAATAAGTTGGTATCATCAAGATCGCCATAACCTTCCAAGTGAGCACAATATTCCATTTGACCCAGAACATTATGAGTGCGACAATGTGGCCGAGAACACATGCCTCGAACCCAATCAGGACGCTTGCGTTATCTTTCTCGCTTACTCTTAAAGGAAATACTCCCATTTGTGCCCATACGTAGAGTAATACAAGAACAGGAAGGCAAACACCAATCAAGGCGCAGAGAATGACAACTGGATGAGCCCTCTTTTCTGCGTCGGGGACAGGTGAAATGAATTCTGGTAGCAATGACTTCTTGACGCTGACATCAAAATCGAACACTCCTCTTTCCAGTTCCTGGAAAAGCTCACTTGAATCGTCTGAGAACTTCATGTTATCGGTGATCTTCCACGTTTCGCTTGAGTCGAGCTCCGAGTCCCCCATTACGAGCTGGACACGATACGAACTATTGCTCCGCCAGAATTCGAGATCGGCTTTGATTTCTGTAGGTAATTTGATATCGACCTTGAAGTCGCGGCCTTTCTTCCGCAATAAGTAAAAATTATCCTTCCCAGTTTCCGTATTTTCAAAACGAAAGAGTACTTGAATTGGTTCGGCCGGTTGCTGTTGGTCATCTAAAAAGGAAGCTTGGCAGGTAATTGAATCCGTAGGAGCGATTTGCAGCACATCAGGACTTGCAAACTGCTTTAGCGATCCACGATCGGTGGACAATCTAAACCTTTGAACTTTCTCTCCCCCTCGCACATAGGAAGCTTTGAAGGTAGCCTTTTCGAAGTGCATAGGTTCAGCACATACTAAAGCAAAAACCGCGACGAGCGTCAGGAAGAATCGAGAAGCAACCATGTTCACAATGGTTGAGTATTAGCCGTGGAGTTTGGAGACGGAAGCAGTTGACAAATGCGATCTTTTTTGTAACGCAGTGGACAACCGAGAGAAGCAACAGAGATGTACTGATCCACAGCTAACCTGACGGTCCGACTTCAGAAAGACGAGACGGTCCGACTTCAGAAAGACGAGAGAGAGCAGGATCAAAGCATGAAATATCCTTGATTTTGGCAGCGCAGAGCGAGATTATTCATACTGAGACTTTTCTAAGTTGATTGCACTGCGATCGCCGCCTAATTTCTTTGCCATTGTGCATAGCCATAATGCGTAATTATTATCAAAAAATTCAGTTTGCTCACATCATGATGATCATGTGAGCAAACTGAATTTTTTGATCATGTGCATGATGCAGAGTGTGCGCTGCAGACGCCTCGTGAGGCAACTTGCCCTGGGATAGGCTTTAACATTACTTTACCTTCGTCGGATTTGCTCGAGCAGGCGTAGCCCAGGGAAGGTACCCAAGGGTATGTGGATATAACCTAACACTGTAGATATCGGATCTTTCGACTTGACACAGAAGCCTCGCACTACTCCGAAAGGCAAGACAAACCTATACAATTTGAGGGTTTTGTGATGCGAACTTTGAATATCACGAAGTGTAATCATACACGAGCACTCTTCACGGGCGCACCACAGAGAATTAGCGCGGGACGACGACAAAAACGCAAGACAAAGTTCGACACTCGGCCGTTAATCCAACTAAATTAATATGGCGACGGAGGCAATGCAATATCTTGTACGCGGCACTCGTCGAGAACCACACGAGGAGCACTGCATGTAACCACTTCACGAGTCTTCGCAATACCAACAGCAAGCAAAATGGAAATATGTCTTTAGTTTACCACTAGTGACTACAGGAGGCGCACCAGTTGCTGAAAGGCAATGAGAGGGATAGCGCGAGTAGTGCAGCATGGCCTCGAGCCATGATGCGCTATAGGTTATGCGCAGCGCCTGTGTAGCTGATGTTGTGGAGGTGATGACATAGCTAACCACCCCTATATCCTTCTATCTCAACCTTCATACGATACCAGTGCGTTCGATTCTGCTGGGCTCTTCGACAGTAGAGTCAGACCGCAGGTTCGGCAAGCGCTCATTGGAAACGACGGAGAGCGGTAGAGGCCCAAAGACGGCAACACAGCGCTCGGTGACGCGATGCCCATGCTCTGGTATAATACAACTAAGGTGGTCGTGGCGCAAGTTGCGCCCATGGGTGGACTCTGGATCTAGGAAGGTAAGATATCGGGATACAACAGAAAATGGCACCCCCAGTAAACATCACTTGAGCGCCTGAACAGAGTGCGTGTACACAGTGCAGTGCAAGGATAACTTTGGAATGCGCCATTTGGGTGAATTTAAATGTGCGTGTTCAGGCGCTTCCGCGATTACAAGCACGCCTTCGTGGCGGTCGGCGCGACTAAGTCGGTGCTGCCACTGCTGCTTCCTGGCGTTATGGACAGCGTCGACCACTCCGCCGCACGCGGCGCGCTGCTGTGGCGATTGCTCTGCAACCCATACTGCGTATCGACCGCCGCTTGCGGGTTGCTGGCAGTGGCTGTATCGTGTTATCTTTCGCGCCCGCGAGCGCCGCGATTGCCGCCACGCCTCCGTCATGTGCGTCACGCATTGCGAAGATTGTCTCGCTCCACGTTCTTGTTTCGTACTAAGGCGAACACCCCAGCGCTCGTTCTTTGCACGCAGAGACGGGCACTGTTCAAGCTAAGCTTGGCGCAAGGAAAGCTTGATAACGGCGTCGAGCTTGATGGTGTGCAGTACGCTGAGCAGCTTGTTGCGCATATTACGCGCTTACGAGTTGTAAAGCGCGGCTTATTCTTTGAGAGGGGGCGGGCTGTTGTCTTATCGGATGGGCAGCAAAAGCATGGCTTTACATTTCTCACACGTCATGCTGCAGATACTTTTATGCAGTTGCTGGCGCATGTGAGAGACCAACGCCCACCAGAGACGCTCAATCTGTTTCTTACGACATTCAACGTAGGCAACAGTCAGCCCCCAGACGATTTATCAGGCTGGCTCCAAAACTCGCGTAATGCTCACGTCGTCGCCATCGGAGTGCAAGAATGCTCGTATAACCCGTCGGCCACCTGTTCATCCGATGCCCAAACCTTGGATGATCCCGTTTCTCAACCCCCAGTCTCGGATGATTCGTCTGCCTCCACCAACGACGACCTGCCGGAGTCTAATCTCACGTCTGTTATCGAAGAAATGCCCATATCCGAACAACGCCCTCTCCTTCAATCTGAAATAAATCCATCCCTTACTTCAACACCCGTACCATATCATACGCAATCCTCGTTATCATCCGCCAAGGAGCACTGGCAGTCGTTACTGACAGCCCACTTTCCGGAGTCACAGTATACTTGCATTGCCAGACACACGGCTTGGGATCGCAGTCTCACCATTTTCGTGAAGAAGTCTTTGTTCGCCCACGTCGCCAATGTTCGGGTTGACACCGCCAATGTGGGAGTGGCTGGAGTAATGGGCAACAAAGGCGCTATTGGTGCGCGCTTCAGCGTCTTCGATACCGAATTTCTTATCATTAACTCTCATCTGGCTGCTCATCATAGCGAAATTGTTCGTCGCAATGAGGATTTTTCCTCCATAGCCTCTGGATTGAATGATCTTTGTGATGAACAGGAGGCTCATGTGCTGGCGGACCCTATACATTACACCTTTTGGATGGGTGATCTCAACTATCGTATCAATCTTGACAGAGATGTGGTGCTGAAGCATGTGCAGGACCGTGCGTGGAAGCCCTTGCAAGAAGCCGATCAGCTTCTTCAGGAGATGGACGCCGGAAGAGTTTTCCAAGGGTTTTCAGAAGGAAAAACTGACTTTGCCCCGACTTATAGATATGAACGCGGTTCTCGACGCTACTCATCTGTGAAGATGCGTATACCATCCTATTGTGATCGCATACTCTATCGCTCTCTTCCTGGATGCAAACTTGAACTTGACCAGTACCGCTCCGCTGATGAGATCATGACCTCGGACCATTCACCTGTGTTCGCAACTTTTCGAGCCTCCATGTCGCATGCAAAAGATGTTCGGAACTTGCCAGATATCGTTTCTGAATTTGATGAGAACTCTGAAACAGAAGAAGACCCACTTTTGTCGAAGTCACGCTCCTTGACCTTTCTGTCGCCAAGTTCAACTCCAGTTGAGGAGAAGCGCAGTCGCCTGCAACTAGTGTTTATTACTCTAGGCGCCACAGATATCCCAGACATGGACAACGGGGGACGTCGTATTACGGTAGCAAGAGCCCTTCGCATTGATAGTCACTTGATTTGGAAGAAGCATGACGAACTCGGCGAAGGACACTATGCTGATCCTTACTGTATATTCCACGGACCCACTGTTGCTGAGCTCGATGAAGGCGAATTTCGAACCGAAACTATTTCTGCGACGCAAAATCCAGTATGGAATGCAGAACAGGTTCCAAAGGTGGACCTCGTCACAAGCGACCTTCGATTATTACGATCCAAGTACGTCATCATTACAGTCAAAGATGAAAACCCAGCTAGGAGAGATGGTACTATCGGCTCCACGATTCTTTGGCTGGGTGACTTCAATGGTGAGGATCCCGTACAGTTTTCAGCACCAATAATGCACGGTGGTTTGAAGAGGGGATTGATTGTTGGGCGGTATGTAATTCGATGAGTTTGTTGGTTGTGGTTGCCGAGCAGGAACAATTCACAACCTTCCCTTTCACCATCATTCTATGTTAATATAATCTGAACATATTGCAGTGTTGTACACGACGTAGCCAGAATGTCATGTAGTTACAACAGGAGGCTTGACACCGCAAGCACCGATGAAGAGCTAAATTCGGAGCGTTTCGTGAGTATAGATATAATCGTGGCGCATTCTTGTCATGCCTCGTCTCTCGTTAGACCAGTTGCAGTTGGCTGTCTTTTCACTTCGGAGTAGATAAGTTGCTGCTGCTGTGGTGAGCTTCTAATAGAATTGCAAGTATCGTACCAGCTTGATCCGTCCTTCATCCATTTGAGTTACAAGACATTTGCTCCTGCGTGATGCTACACAGCGGTTATCTTCCTCCTCACAACAAGCTTGCTTGCTGTGCACTTTGGTAGCCTTCTCCCACTAAGGGAGTAATTATCGGGCTTTCAAGAGTTGAAACTTTTGCTACTACAGGTAAAGAGCTAATACTGGAAGCACCACATCGAATGCTGGCCTTTTTACGGAGAGAGAAATAATTGTAGTATTTCTCAGTTGTGTTAGGAATTAGAGCTTAGAGCACAGCTTCCATAGTAAAGAAGAAGATGGGGTCTATTCTTTCAAAAAGTTCGAAGGGACCAACGTCGTTTTGTCTCTGCGAGTATAAGTTAGAAAAAGACGAATGGGTGTTTTAGAAACAAAAAAAAGGTATGGTAGCGAAGTTCGAAGTATCAATCAGATATTGAGCAACCTATACGTCGCTTTTAAGTAATGTCTCGTTTTTGAACATAACAAAAGGCATGAAAGAAATACAGTGTAGCGCTCTTCTTCTTCTTCTTTATTTTGGACAACAACCTCTAATTACTAAGCTGTAGTAAAACTCTAAACAAAGTTCTCTCTCCGCAGAAAGGCCAAAAACTTCTGTGGCACTTGTCTAATCAAACTTTGCACAGTGCGCCTGGCAGAACGAGGCAGCCCTATGAAAAGCTCGGGTCTGGAAGCATGTGTAAAACGGTATCACAAAACGAAGTGATCGGGATCCTTCTTTGCATTTGTTCCATAGTGTAGCGTTACTGAAGCGACAAAGATAGGAGGATATAAGCGTATGGAAGCCTAATTCGAGGCACAACATAGTAGCTTTGATTGCTGGCAGAAAGAGAAAAGTTGATAGCAACTTCTAGAAAGCTGCTCTAATGTTAAAACGCTTCACTATGTATTGTTCATAAGAAATTCAGGGAAGAACCTCCGTTTTCTTCTATTGCTATTGCACCGCAAAGCGCAGGAGATCCGTAGTCAAGTAATTTGCTTGCATGTACTACTTTACATATGATGGCAAAGAACATTCAGTTGAAAGCTCGAGTTTTTGTAAGAGCATTCAGGCCCAGAATGACCAACGAACAAAAGGTTCATTTGTACATGTCCAGGGTCGAGCTCGCCTGCGCTAGGTCTGTACGTGTGTACCATGACGAAACCCTCTGGCGAGGAGTGGAGAGAGAAAATCGACTGACATCATTCGCTGATACTCGGAGCATCACTTTATCCAGAAGTAGCAGCTGGTGATGACACTCTGAGAGGCGGGGGCTTTCTTGGTGATAGAAATTTTGTTTGATAAGCAATGTTCGAAGAGAGCACGGCATGTCGCAGTGAGCAGTTAGTTATTTTGGCCTCGTTCTTTGTCTTATGTGTGTGTGTGAGAGACAGAGAGACACTCTGCCATTGCGTTCATGTCGCGGAAGCTTATGGTCGGGCCGCCCGCACCGCTGGAGACATCAAATCCCATGGACACGGAGGCAGCTAATATGGTTTGCATTGCAAGGCGACTAAAAACTTCTGCACACCTTGCGCTTCACGACGAGCGGCGTTGCTTCCTTGGGAAATCTGCGGGTCGAGGTCAAAGAATCATACATTCTCCCAGCAGCGTTCTACAAGTTGACATAGTTGATAAGCGGAAACAGAAAATTACACGTACTCCATACGTGTAAACAGTACTGGAAGCTTACAGACTCTGCCGGGCACGAACTTACAGTTGACTTGTTCCACAGCAGCAGAATATAGGTGGCAGCGAAAGATCTTCAGACGTAGCAGCTGCGTGGGTGGTCCGAGTGGGCCACTGCGAGGCGCTAGAGAGGAAGTGTCCCCTACAACGTGGCCTTCCAGACAGGACGCGCGGCCACGCGTGACTTGCAGCGACAAAACATTTGGTATAAATACGTCGTGCACCGCCTCTCTGGCATCCGCCGCTTGCGTTTTCGTCCGCCCACCGTATCGTCGCGCTTGTCAACCACATCCGACATATTCGCGTTTCGTTCCCCGTCTCTTTCGCCTCCTTCGCCGCAACCAACTCCATCGCGATGGCACGTACGAAGCAGACCGCGCGTAAGTCCACGGGAGGAAAGGCCCCGCGTAAGCAGCTCGCCACGAAGGCGGCGCGCAAGTCAGCGCCGATCACCGGCGGTGTTAAGAAGCCGCATCGCTACAGGCCTGGTAAGTTGGAAAACCATTTCAACATCAACTGCTCATGTGCGTGGACGTGCAGCGCAATTCTTCGTTGCGAACAAAGCAGACGCACGACTTCCCCTCGTCCATACCAACGACAGTCACACAACATCGACGTCTGGGCGTGCGCCGGTAGATACACGCCCTCTATGCGCCGAGGTCTCCAACATCTATATCGAAACGCTGCATGCTTATTCGTGCATTCTGTCCATCTTTGCGTCGACATCGCGATTCTTGGTCAAGCGATGCCGTCACCCCATGAACACGCTCATACCTCCTACGACCTTTCTCTTCATGACTCTGACTCTTTCCTTCCATTTCGTACTTGATTTTTTTTTTGAATATGAACAGGAACCGTTGCTTTGCGTGAAATTCGCAAGTTCCAGAAGAGCACTGATTTGCTCATCCGAAAGCTTCCGTTCCAGCGCTTGGTGCGAGAAATCGCCCAGGATTACAAATCAGACCTTCGCTTTCAGAGTTCTGCCGTTCTCGCTTTGCAAGAAGCCGCGGAAGCGTACCTCGTTGGTCTTTTCGAAGACACCAATCTTTGCGCCATCCACGCCAAGCGTGTAACAATTATGCCCAAAGACATTCAACTGGCTCGTCGTATCAGGGGCGAAAGGGCGTAACTTTGTTGAGTTCGACTGTTTAGCTTCCTTTTCTGAAATCGAGCCTCTTGCGATCCCATGTTTGTAAATCTTTGCTTCTTACACGCTTGCATACTAGACCCTGTGTTCGTTCATTGTTCGCGTTGTCCATTGCAATTACAGAAATTGTCGCAGCACTTCGTTGTCTGCGGCTAGTTCAATAAAGAGTGGGTCATCGAAGAACTTAGTAATCGAAACGTCGTCAGGCATGCCCTTTCTTCTCCTTGTCTTCACCATGCATTCACGAGCAAGCTCCGCTCTCCCGGCCACATGAAGCGTGGGAAGCGCGATCGATTTATCCAGTGGGTCTCCAGGAACCACACTCCAATGATCAAAAAGTAGTAAACAAAACGCAGACCCATACGTCAAGCTTCTCAACTCAGTTTCGAATCCGAAAGACTCGAGAACAGGCATGTGCAAGATCACGCGCTTCAGTGGGGTACCAGGCACATCCGCCTCCGAAATTACGGTCCCTCTTCGTTTTCCTATCACAGTATGAAGCACATTCATTGATTCAGGGGCACAAATGACTTCTGAGACATATATAGGCTCCATTAAGCGCGGAGTTGCAGTTAGTATCGACGAATAAACGACTCTTCTGCATGTGGGAATAACTTGGGCTGCTGATCGACCAGTTGGCATATCTGAAATGGTTGTGTCCAACAGTCGAACTTTGACGCCGCGTACTGGCTCGTCAGCCAAAGGACCCTCACGCACAGCCCAGCAGAACCCTTGAACAATGGAATTTCGTACCAAATCAGCTTTCAAGCGAGAATCCTCTATCAGAACATCGTTAAGAAGAGCGTTTGGTCCCTTCGATTTGTCGGGACCAAAAGTCCACAGAGATTTTGACGCTAACGCATCCCAACCACATTCCCTTAGAACTTCAGGTGAGTTGTGGTTCTTTGCCAGCACGCCGTTTTCTAATGCCTTCATGATACTTTCTTCAAGAGGCTCAGCTATCATAACCACCTTATTTTGCTTGTTTTGGGTCTCAGCATAACACTTCAAAGCGGATGTTTCCAAAACTGTTTCTGCGAAAGGGACGACCGGGTCAGAAACTTTGACCTCAATGCTGGCAAATGATTCTCGAAGGTCTCTCAGAACACAGTCCATGTAAAGTTCACCAGATCCGAGGAGCGTATGCTCACCTGTTTCCTCGACTTTAGTCATTAGACCAGGGTAGGAGTTAACGCATTGTCGTAGAGATGAAATCATTTTCGGAAGCTCTGAAGGTCGCACAGGTTCTACCGAGACTTTCACGACTGCAGTCGGAATATATTCCTGCAGAGGCCTGAAGATAAAGGCATCCGAACTGGCTGGGTGCGTGGCGGACACCAGGGTTGCTGATTTGAAGACATTTTTGTCGATCCCCCTGATCAGCACAATTTGACCGGCGCTTGCCTCCTCCACGTTAATTTTGAACCGCCCACATGGAACAAATACATCGGAAATCTTCCCAAGGGATTGGTCTTCTTCGTTAGTGTCCTTATCGTATGAATTTCCAAGAATGCGGACACTTTCTCCTTTTCTAATCCTGGAATTCAATATACGCACGAGGCAATCGAAGTGCAGCCCTTTCTCATCTGGAATTAGCTTGCCAACAAACGCTAATAACGGAGATGTCGCATCAGTGTTGCACATGCACGTCGAAGCCAACCAAGACTGCCGGTTCTCCTCTGATCCCATGATTCCAGAGCCGTACATTGCTTCTAACTTTCTCTGAGCGGCATCTTCGGGGGACTTAATGTGCCGAACCAACATCTCAACAAAGCCAGTCATGCTTCCCATTCCGAAAGCATTCTTATTCACATGTTTTAACTGGGCTTTCAAATCACCATCTAATGCGCTTCGACGGATCCCATTGCCAAACACAACCGGATTGCGACCTGGAGGTATATCAATTCTCTTCGAGGCCAGCAGCTTGTTTCGTCGAAGGTACTCCGTCAGATCTTCAATGTCATGTGATAAAACCGCTGTGTGGAGCTTGTAGAATGGCTCGAGCACAAACGACACGAACGTTCTCACGTCTGCTCCAGGACCTGGCTTCTTTAAAAACCTTCTTGTCTGTGGATCAAAATATACATCTCCCCACAGTCTAATTGACAACTGAGATGCCTTTAAGGGTGACTCTGATGCACCTCCACAACAATCAATGTACACCTGTGCGAATTGTGGCAAAGTGAAACATATTCCTTCAGCGGCAGAGGAAAACGCAACATTTCCACGAGTTGGAGATATGGAAGGCACATCATACGGCTCTAAAATATCGTTGACCGAGTCAATGATATTCCGAATCTTATGGTAAGCATCCGTTGGAGGTAATCGTAATTCAAGACACAGGCGATCAATCTTGGAAATGAGAAGGACTATATCCAAGCGCATTAGCGCAGCTCTCCTAAGAAGCACATCAGTCCCCATCATAACACCCTCAACGACATCTACAAGAACAAGGACGCCATCTACGAGATTCATAGCTGCGACTGCTTCGTCAAGAAAGTTCACATGCCCGGGAGTGTCAAGCACCGTGATTCCATAAGATTTCTCCGTCGAGTTCTGCATTAAAAAGGTAGAGGCGGTCGACTTTATGGAAACCTTGAGCTGCTGTTCATCGCGTCTAGTATCCATGTACCTCACGGGAAGATCTCTATCATCGAAGCTTTCCCATGGCATATCATGAGTAGCTTCAAACAACATATCCGCAAAGGAAGTTTTGCCGTGGTGGAGATGACCGACGAGAGCAATGTTTCTCAAAAGCGGCGGGTAAGGCAAAACAGCATCAGTGAGGAATTTTCGGTTGTATTTAGCGGGCGGTATGGTATCTTGACTCTCATGTAGTCCTGACGACGGCTCCACTATAGGAGCGATTATTGGTTCTGAGATCCCCTGTGCATCTTCCTCTTCAATGAGAACTTCAGTATCGGGTCCAAAAACATGTTCGGCAGACGGATAGTACTGCTTGTCTTCTGCTAGTACAATTGCTTGTGAGTCAGCCTCAATCTCTGCTTGTGGTTGACGTGATGCACCATCTTGGTCCAGCAACAACCTGGATGAAGATTGATCATGCGCAGAACCGTCGACATGGTCTTCGCCGTTCTGATGTGGGCGTACTTGCTCCGGTTCTCGATTATCCTCATGACGCGATGTGTCTGAGTCAGTGTCCGAGAGTTCTGGGCCTACGTAGTTTCCAAATTCATCATACAGCTCTTCAACATCCATTGCGATAAGATCTAATATTTCAAATCAGTTCCAAGATATGAACTGCTCAGAAGTGCTGTGTATTCCCTACTTGCTTCAGACAAACCGGTCCCTTTCATGCTCCACAGAGATGTCTGTGGATGTCACATAAAGAAACAATCGCGGGGTGGCGCCTAGGCAACTCAGGAGTGAAAAGACAGAAAAAGTTGTGGGTGTGGACGACAAACTATGAACATCTACCTCTCGTTCCAAAGGTATCCTTTTGTACCAGCATCTGTTCAGCCTCCCGGGAAACTCTATAACGGTATGATAATATAGAACGCCAGGAAAACTTGCGCGCAAATTTAAGTCTGTCGATAGCAGTTTGCCTGTTTTTCATTGCGTTTTGGCGCAAAAACGAAATCCAGCTTTTCGCGTTTTTGTCCTGAACTCATTTCGTCTTACCACGCGACAATCATCCGCACCGAGGCAGGCGTTTAGACTTGTACGTCGACGTTTGGTGCGACGTTTCATAATGCGATCTTCGCAGCACGCGGTTATCTACTGGTGTGCAAGCGGAGATAGAAGGGCTTTGCCATAACGATATCGTACGGCCTCAGAAGGTGACTATCTATAGTCCCTATTCTCTTCCATCAGCTGTCTTTTGAAGCAAGTACACTGAATCGGTGCCTTCTGCAAGATGTGTGCACCGAAGTGGTTTATTACGAGTTCAGTTATCGAGAGTTAGAAAGGACTAAACAAGGCTCTCTGACTGATGCATTATATCAGCACTCTAATCGACGATGGTTGAGCAAATATGCTAAGTGGAAAGATACATTACTTGTACAAAAGGTCCCTACCAGGGAATGATACGTCCTTTTTCTAACGTTCGAGGTTAACTCGTTCGAGCCACATCAAGAGAACTCTTCGAATACCATCCACACTGACATTTGTGTAGTTGTTCTCAAATCGAGAAAGCGACTCCAGAACGTGGTTAATCCATGGACGCAATTCCTTCCTTTTCTCGAATTGGAAGGTAGGAAAACACGAACTCATAGTCACTGTCTCCAGGCTCTTGCAATTTTTTCCCAAAAGATATAGTAGCGTTGGCAAGTGTTCTAAGAACGCTTTATCCGTCAAGGAGTGCGAAGATTGGGTTGCATTGAGTGTCCTCGCCGGCTCGGAAAAGTGTATTCTCTTAAGAGTCTTGAATCTAGTCAAAAAGTGAAGGACTTCTGGGAAATGGCAAAACATGACCATCTCACGAGAGATCTGCATATTGCGGACTTCATTTTGCTCGTTGAACAATTCCAGCAGGCACTTGTACAGCTTTTCACACGAATTCCAGTCCGCAAGCGAAATGTTCACGTCGACGAAATATACCCCCTTTACTTCACTCCGTATGGCTTCCTTCCGGTGAATATTTGAGCTCAGAAACAAATCGATTGCGTTATGAGACCGTATGTAAAGCGCTCGTAATTCACTGTCCTCGGGTTCCACCGCGTCTTCCGAGGTTTTAGCTCTTTCCAGCAGTAGATGTTCGAGGTCAACAGCACCAGAAGTTGATATAATCAAACATGATTCATGTTTGGTTCCAACACTTTCGATAAACCTCAACAGCGATAGTCGGGAGACAAGAAGAGGATACAAGGTTTCTATAATCCTGCGAGCAGATTTTGGATCCTTTAGCTGGAGAACTAACTTCCTTTTGTGGCGTCGACATGCAAGCGCTTCATGATTCTTTATAGCGAGGAAGAATGGGCTGCCGATTGCGTGACTGGAAATACTACAATGCCAAGCTGGTTTCCACCTCCTTTCGAACAATAATAAAGATTTCAGAGTCTGAGCAGCAGGGTAGTATATTCTGAGGTTGCCTATTGAAGACTTCGCGATCATTTCGCTCGCTATGGGCGAAAGTGTACCAGCATCGGCCAAATGAAGCGCCTCCAGATGGAAACAGACCGAAAAGAGTAGTTGCATTAAAGTAGTCGTGTTCACCGATGGGAGCAACGGTATAGAAAGCCTACGTAGCACAGTGCCAGATTCTCCTATCAAGTTTCGAAAGAACTGTATATCAGCGATTGGTGGATAACGGATTTGACCCTGCGGGGATGTGTCAATCTTAAGTTGTTCAGAAAGCCCATACACTTCTAGCGGGGCTGTGCGAACCGTCCTAAACAAATTTAGAAGACGGCGGCAAGTAAAGGCCAGGTTCGCAACATCACGATATGCAGCTAAGTCGCGACCACGCAGGATTTCCTTTCTCGGCAATAAACGACGCATGATGACCATTAGTGCATCATCGCTCATATCCAGCAAGCGGTACTGGTCATACGAACCTTGTCGTACTTTCGTAACCCATGCACAACGACGTCGTTTGAACCCTGGGATTGCAGGGAGCTCTAAGGAAAGGAAGGGCTGCATGGTGGCTTGACGAACGAGCAGAAGAGTTGAGGGTTTGGTTTCAGAGAAATTGGTTGATGTTAGCATTGTCTGGCTTTTATACTGCCCGCTCTCTTCCAGCAAAATAGGGCTGCGGTCGTTCGCCCTTGACATTTTGGCTCTCAGACAAATTCGTAATAACTACTGTAGTGATGCAACATCATGAATTGAGAAGACTGAATTGGTTCTCCAAAGAAAACCGACAGAGCACTGTACACTTCATCTTTAGATGAAATCCATTAATGCCGACAGTTACTTCGACCACAAACAGATTACGCGCAATGTGCAATCGCCAGTGCCGACACCTAAGACATTAGTTGTGGATTATGTGCGATTCCAATAGGATAGACAGCGTGACAAGAGAGCGTTATTTAGCACATTAGAGGAAACGTCGTTTCAATTTAAGGCAATCGAGGCATACATTATCTATGAAAAGAAAGTTATCGCGGGGACCCTGCTAGTACAAATACACGTAAAGGGTTAAGAAGCTTAAGAGGGTTGACCTTCGTACATGTATTAATTCACAAGGCAACTTCCGTGTCAGATTTAGAAGACATTGCAACTTCTGAAAACTATATCTTACACAAAATAAGGTCACCCCTCTGTTTGCTGCTTCTTGAGCAAGCACAATCGAAGGAGTGTCATCATGATCTGCTAATCCTGGCAAAGGGATGTGCTCTCCATCTCATATTTGACTACTGTCCACTACTAACAGAAGACGAAATCACTGCTAGGCACCGTTTAGGGGCAAAGCGTTACCTCTTTAGTGGCTGCAATATTGTAGGTGTTGAGGTCCTTACACTGCGTTCCGAGGAATCGACGTGCGTGCTTCATTAAGGCAGCACAAACATCTCTTTACTGTATTCATTCATTGCGTCCGTGTTGAGAACCATCTCTTTCTTTTGCGCTCCGAGATACATTCTATGCCTTCTTGAAGCAATCACCTCTCTGTCTACAAGTAGTATGCGAATGGGAGTTTCCATCCCAGCAACAGCTTGATGAGACTGCGCCATGGCTGCTCAACTTGCGCATTGACGACATTCGATTCAACAACACGCCACTAGTAGGGATAGATATAACCGTAGTGAGCCCAAGAAGGCCGAAACTTTGCGTTGGCGGGATCTCGAACTGCCGGAGTGGCAGCCACGAAGGCCGAAGCCCTGAAAAGGACAAAGTATATTGCGTTGTGTTCGTCGAATAATATCGAGTTCGTACCGTTCGGCTTTGATATACATCATGATGGAGGCATCGGAGAAGCCGCAAGACACTTCTGTCGCCGCCTAACGTCTAGCTGAGAACGTCGGTGGCGTTCGACGGACGAGCCCTGTTACAGAATACCACATGGTAGTGTTACGTTTAGAAAGGACCGTATTACAGGCCACAGCGGTTGCAGTGGGTCGCCGCCGCCTCGTGCTTTCAAGGGGGCAAACGCGGCGCCCGTTTAGTGGCGCAGCTCTCTCCCCAGAAATAAAGGTCTCGTTCGTTCGTTCGTTCTTTATCTGAAAGCCTACGTTCATTGCTCGTAATGCGGGGGTTCGCTAAGGACCCAAACAACCTCCAAGACTTCATCCAGCGCCGTAGCCAACAACCACAGATCAGTAGCCGTGCAAGAAATAGGTCCTAAGATGTTTTTGATCACAGAAGCGTTTCGTCAGCGACGACTTTCGCCTTCGCCCCCCCCCCCCGTGCACCTCTTCATTCAACTTCTAGGGTTCGTCGGCTGGGAAGCACACCACGACAAGAATTCATCTACGTCCGGACTACATCACTGCCGGCTAGGTTCGTGCTAACAGTGACAATATTCGTGAATCAAACGTCCCAAACCATCATAGGCTTGGAGGGTACAGAGAGCTGGAGAAGCGTATCTACTCTGTGCACCTACTGCTTTGTATCACCTCATGATGTAGTGCAGAATTTCGACAAGTGACCACAAACAGGAAGCAATTCCATGAGGTCTGAACCTGCGGAACTGAAGATTCCATTCTGAAAAGCCCTCTCAACTCTGCCTGATGTGGTTATAGGCTTCTTTGATGCCACCAGGGATACCTTACCTGTTGTTGCTCTCCTACCTAGAAAGCCGTGAAGGCGTTAGGATCTTTCGGGGTGTAGCAAGAAATCGTCGACAAAGCAAAAACTCGTCACACAGAGCGTCATCGCCCCAGATAGTGTCCTTCTGAAAACATGATACTGAAAATGATGCTTTTGGCTGTTGCGTGGGATGCGATGTCATTAGCGAAGTTCAGGAATATAACAGTATCAGTTTACTTCCGCTTTTCGAGCTCTTAAATCTCATCGGTGTTCCATTGCAAAGAAAAGCAGCAGTGCAAAACGGCCGAAAGCTCTACCTAGATGTACTGTCTTGAGAGTATTCGAATCCTAAACTCTGGAGCTCAGGCAGTCAGGTGCAACTAGGCGTCACGCGTAAACCATTTGTTGTTCGCAATATCGTCTTCGATGCTCTTCTTGACAGTGGGAAACCGGTCAAGAAATTCTTCCACAGTCATTTCCGCGAAGTTATCTTTGAGGAATGTGAGCTCTTCGCATTCCTTTTCTAATTCCGCTGTTTCAGCTTCAGCCTCCTTTGCCAGAACGGAAAACTCATCGATGATTGGTTTGAAGGTAGCTTGAACCTGCTCATCGGCCTTTTTTCTGGCATCCCCTACGTCCGGCACTGGTGAAGCCTCATATGCAGCCTTGAGCTCATCAACAAGGCCCGGATAGTTGATTTCCGTTTTCCACTGATCCCAGTCAATGGGAGTATCTTTCACGTTGATGGCTTGCATTAACTCAGCTTCAACGTCGCGCATCTTTGATAGCTCAGTGCGAATCGAGGAATCTGAGAATTCCTTGAAGAATTTCGTGGGATCAAACTGCTGGATCTCGGTATCAGATGTGGCAACTGATGCGAGAGAACGACGAACGTTATGGGCGATGGGAGCACGTGCGCGAAGTACTCCACGGGCGAGCACTGTTGATAACATTGTCGCCGAGCGTTGCATGACTGAGATCTGGAGCTTTGAGAAACTGACGAAGAAGGACGAAATTCTGGAACTCGTACGCTTCGAAGATGTGATGCGATCAAGGAGTGCGCGGAATCGAGGATCGATTGAACAACGCCGCTCCCGAGAGAGAGGTCAACCACATCGTGATGCAGGATTGCTTACACGCAACGTCGTTGTCATGTGGTGTTCAGCGGTTGCTGTTATGTGCATACGTGTATTATTTATACATTTAGTTACAGTATTTCTCAGGTTGAATAGACTTTTTAATTAAGGATTTTTCCTTAAAGCGTAACGCTTCGATTCCAGGCTATTTGTAAGATTTGAAATAAGGGGCTCTTCTTTTTTCGTGTGCTACGTGTGACAATGCATGCCTGAATCTAGTGTGTATTCGACAAATGGCCTCATCTGAGGCCACAATTACAACTGATATTAGACTTAGGGCCGTTCTTAACTAGGCGTGAATTCACGCCGTGAACAAAAACGTGAACGAGAATAATTTGAGATCTTTAACATTTGTTCTGTAAGTAGTCACACGTATGGGGCGTGTAAGTCCCCGGAGCTCTTGATCTGGCCCCGCGGTAGAGAGCGCTGATCCTCTCCCCCGCGTTGTGTGCACACGCAAACCCGATACCACAGACAACTTTACATAATGGGGGATCAAGCTAAGTATTCTGCGAGCTAAGGCTACCTTCTATCAAAGTGCGACATGAAGGATCAAAACTTTGCGCAGCGGTAAGTTCTGCGTCGATTATGCGGCGTAGCAGGGGTAAACATGTAGCGGCTAATGCGTACCCTTGCTGCGCCGACGCATTAACCGCTATGTTTGTATTCCTCCACGCCGCAATCGCAATCAGATGCGTCTCTGTGCAACCTTTCCTTGCGCAGCTTTTTCTTGTCTTGGCGTCAATGTTTCGAGAAACAAATGGCAGCAATAATCTCCTCCGGATTAGCAGCCGGAATGACTTCGGTTATGGTCAATGCGTGTGTAGTAGATCTGTATCGCTGCGCATTAGAGATATCTGCAAACTCCGTTCAGGTCAAGAAACCAGTTCGTCGTAGGAAAACATGCAATCCCGAGCGCACTACTTCCTTTGAAGAAATTACGTCGCGATTGAACAGCAGACAGTTCAAACGAGCCTTTCGGCTCTCACGGGACGAATTTGATTTGCTACACGAACGAGTACGGCCTTTCTTGACTAAGAATCAGGAAGTGGCCTCGCGTTTTCGGAAGAACGTCATTCCAAGCACAGATCGACTAGGAATAACACTGCGGATGCTCTCCGGATCGTCGTATTTG
>JASCIV010000322.1:0-24490 GCA_030374735.1 Gracilaria caudata
TGGTCTCCGGCTTACACCCGGCAAGTAGCACCTTCCAAGAGAGTGCTCTGTTCGCTCCGCTGCCCTAAGAGAGGGAGGTTTCGAACGCCTTTGTGGTCTTTTCCCCGCAGGGGCATTGCACTACATAGACCACCATACGTGGACATCATTCCTGCCCTTCTCAGGTGCATCCCTAATAGTGCCAAATAACTAAAGAGAACCTCATATACTGAGGAAGTTACCGCCGAGCGGGTACCGATATTTTGAGAAACGGTTGAGCTTTTCGCCACACGGGTCGTTTTGCTCTACACCCAGGTCCGCCAATTTCAACACTTGTTTCGGGATGATCCCGTGCCAACGATAACGCACGGGAAGCTACCCAGGTAGAACTTTCCGTCATTGACTCTTCATGCTCTACTCAGTAACTCAACAATTTTTCTTAAATCTTCAAGGCATTCTCATTGCATTGAATTTTTCAGAAAAATTGCTTTCAATAGATTTTCGTTGCATACAGATGCAATGGAGACTCGATGACGCACGACCTATTCTAATGAAAAGCAACTGAAAACCGTATGAGATTCCAATTCAATTCGATTTAACGAGTTTTCCCTGAGCTATCCCCGAGTTCGGTTAGATTGACGTAGAGCGACGCCCCGGGGAGAGCGATAACGTTGATCATTCACGGATGCAGACGGGTCTCCCGCCACCTTTGCGTCTCCGCCTTCAGATTGAGGGACGACGAATTCCTAGTTAGGGGACGCATGCGGAAGGTCATGCCGTGAATGGGATAGAAGTATTCAAGCCCTCCTTCGCGACGCGCCGAGCCGTAGAGGCGACCCGGTTCGAACACCAAGTCACCGAATTTTGTCCCATCGCCGTACATGACCTTCTCTACTTCCCACTCTGGTACCGGCTTCTGGCCCTCTGACACATCACGGCCTTCCATAGCCTCTTTGAAGGACATGTCAGACTCGGAAAAAGCTTCTGGGTGAGTCTTTCTTATTCTCGTTAGGACCAAAAGAGGCCCTCGAAGAAGCGGGAGCGGAGTAGGGGATTGTTGAGCTGAAGGGTGATTTTCCACCACATTCCGTTCGGCACGCGGGCGAAGAGCACAACGAGGCTCCGCCTCCTTACGTTGACGTGACCCAGACCTATTGTTGGAGGGCCCGGCGTCATTGTGCTCGGGGAGAGAGGAACTGTGCGTATCCATCATCACGGCAGATTCTAGTCCTATTGTGGCATCTGTACTGGCATCATGGCCTAGCATGTCACTTCTTCTTGGTGCCGTGTGTTACCGTGCAGCTAGACGAGCCTGCGTGGAACGTCGAGATCCTGAGGTAGAGCGCTTCACTAACGCAAAATCACGTGCAAGACGGCTTAAGGGAGCGCTCATCCTTGCGGTCGAATTGTGGCGCCGCATGCGTTGGCGCAGACGCTTGAGATCCTCCGTATGAGTCACTCTCCTGGAAAAGTGATGCCCAGAATCCATGAGTAATTGTTACTGCAAAATCGCGGCCAAGAACCAAGGAAGCAAAACCAACGTTCTCGACGCTCTGGTGCTGAACTCCAGCCTCTTTTGGCGCTGGATAGAACGTTAGGCGAATCACCGCAGTTGTCTCAGGGCCAGGCAAAGGTAGCGTGTGACGTAGATATGAACAAAAAGAACCCTGCCATCAGGTGCACGAGCGAGCACAAGAGCAGTTGAGGCCAGACGCGGTAGGCGCACGAGCGATGGCAGAAACAGTTGAGGCAAGGCACACCAGAAGCGCGAAAGCTTGTGGCCAGAGCGCCCTTATACGAGAAGGAAGCGGGGCAGAAAGGGCGCGACAAGGATTCCAGACAAAAATGCGCAGTAGGGCGCGGCGACGCAACGTGGCACTTAAGCAGGAAGGACGACGAATAGAAAGCAAGGCGAATGAGCGGCATCAAGGAAAAGCGTAGAATGTCATACGCTGAAGCGCAGTGAAGCGCTTTGGGACGGCAAAGGTCATCACCGGAGGGGCTGCGCTGACCGCTGTCGGTGTTGAAATCCAGCAGCGCGAGCGCTGGAATCAAAAAGTTTTTAGTGTCGGACTAGGGCCACGATGGCGCGGGCTGGGTGGAGGATTGTGGCGGCCACTTGTGGTACGCGCTAGACCAAACGTGGCTAGAAGCTCACTTAACCTTCCAAAAACTAAAATCTTAAGTATAGGACAATAGACTTAAGAAACAACTGTGATTGGATGCCACCAAATGTAATTGGCTGTCATTCTGTCATGCGGTGATTTTGCTGAAGTCTAATGTGGTAGACTAAAGCTCATATTATGCACAGTTTTGCGTAACTGTACCAATCTCGCGTTTTTTCTAGCTGTCAAAAACTCGCCGGGCGACATTTAGCCAATGCTGAAAAATCACGAAAATCCAAATGCGCACGTAGACAGTCAGTCAACTACGACTTGCTGAAAATATTGCAATTCAACTTGTTCTCGCGATTTTATTGGCTACTTCTTAAGTCTAGTGAGCTAGACTTAGGAACTTTCAGTCCCCAAAGGGTTAAGCGCCCATCGTCGTCGCGAGTGCGACGACGGAGGGACGGAGGTAGTAAACAATCGTTCGACGGGAACGGGCTAGCTGGCCCCATTTTGCAGAAGGCAGCTTTTGGGATCCATGTGGTACGCTTGCTTCCCTCGACAAAATGTTTACGCATATCAATACTGGTCTCCCTAGTTTACACTTGGGAAACGTGTAGTTCTTGTACACGTAAGATGACTAAATGACTACAACGAAGGTTACGATCAAGTTAGTAGAGATATTTTCTTTTTCTAAGGTAGTCAGTCATAGTTACGGCCCTGGCTGTGAGCGAGAGGAAGAGAGCACAAAGTTTGACCTGTGCAAGGGGTTTGAAGATTTGGAAGGTTTCCTGGTGAGACGTGGGGCTTTTCGTCTGTCAAAGCTCCATGAAGCGCGGCCCGACTCGAGAGAAAGACCGCGGATGTGGCCGCTCTACATCATGGCCAGAGCGTCACGCTCTGGCGGAGACAGACCTGTCACTACCCATTTGTAGGGAATCTACCTCGGTATCTACGATGGTGCAAAGTTACGAACTTGGTACCTTTGCGAAATTCCCGAGCCGCGGCAGGACACCGCACGCAACCAGCAACGGCGCGCACCTGCCGCTCGCACAACGCGCGTCCACCGCGCGTGCGCCAAGTGTGCACCGAGCACCGTGGCGTGCCAATCGGCGCACGAGGCGCTGCGCAGAGCGCCGCTCGCAGCGCTGTGCGACGCGCGTGCCGCGAGTGTGTGGCAGGCGCATCGCCTCGATCGCACTGCGCCACGAACAGCCGCCATCGCATTGGCCCCTTGTTGTCTGAGCACGCACGGCGCACGCCACTGCCAAACGCGAGGGTCGCATCGCGAAGCTACTTGATTGCGGCGATCTCTGTGAGGACGGTCCACGTTCGGTAAGACTGCTTGTCGGGCGCGTTTTACCCTCGCGCTTGAGCTTGTTGTTGTGAGATTAGGCGTGCTTGTGTGTTGTTTTGGGGTCATGGTGGCTTCTGCTCAGCAGTATCGTCGCGATAACTATCCTACGGCGCCAGTTCCTCCGCATGAGCTCACCATTCGGAAGATCAGGGCCGCCGTGCCCGCGCATTGTTTCGAACGTTCTCTGATCACTTCTCTCAAGCATTTGGCGCTGGATTTGATCATGATCTCTGCGTTGGGTTTGCTCATTCATTACATCGATACCAACGCGCCTGAGAAGGGTGTGTTGCGCACTCTTGTCACGCTCATTGCGTGGCCTACGTACTGGTGGTGGCAGGGTGCCGTCATGACCGGTGTGTGGGTGCTGGCACATGAATGCGGGCATCAAGCTTTCTCGCCGTACAAGCGTGTCAATGATGCGATTGGACTTGTTCTGCATAGTTCGTTGCTCGTGCCGTATCACTCGTGGCGAATTACTCACAGTCAGCATCATAAGAGCACCAATCACACAGAGAATGATCAGGTGTTTGTGCCGTCTACTCGTGAGCAGTACAACGAAACGAGGGGGATTACCATGAGTGAAGATGGAGAACGTCATTACAAGAGTGCTGTTATCGAGGCCTTGGAAGAGACTCCCGTGGGTGATCTTTTCGGCATTTTCCAGATGTTCACCTTCGGATGGTGGGCTTACCTCGCCGCCAATATTTCCGGACAGCGATATGGCAAGGGCGCCAACCATTTCAACCCCAAAGCCATCATGTTTGCCAAGAGAGAGTATTGGAATATTATCATCTCTGATGTCGGGCTTGGTTTTGCTTTCGCCGCGCTCTTCTATTCCGTGTATCGCTTTGGTGCCATTGCCGTTCTCAAGTACTACTTCATTCCTTACATGATTGTTAACATGTGGCTCGTGCTCATCACTTACTTACAACACTCTGATCCGGCCATTCCGCACTACACTCCCAAGGCGTTTACCTTTGTGCGCGGAGCGTTGTGCTCCGTTGATCGCGATTACGGCATCTATAACATTTTGCACCATCATATCGGAGATACACATGTTGTCCATCATCTTTTCTCACAAATGCCTTTCTATCATGCCAAGGAAGCAACTGAAGCCGTGAAACAAGTGTTAGGAGAGTACTACTACAAAGACACAACCTCTGTTTTCCAGGCTGTCAGACGCTCATGGGCATACTGCAAGTTTGTTGACTCAGAAGACGGTGATATCATGTTCTATCGTAACTATAAGATGGAAAAGCTGGCTAACCAGAAGCTCATATGAGCATTTTCCACACCTGCATGTTTGGCGAATCGAGAGCAGCGTTTTGGGTTGCTGCGCGCTGTCTTAGCGTTTGTCAGAGCTGCGTGTTTGGTGATTGTTGTCTGTTCGCTTGGGCGCTCTGCAGTGCTGATTATTTCCATTCACAAATCTTTGGAAGTTTTGTCTCTTCCCTTTCACGCCAGAGACGAGTTTAGGTTACTTTGTAAAACAAGGGCAATGATGCCGACCCTTTCTTTCGGCATCGAAGCGCTCCAAGAGCCAATGGACGCATGCACAGCAAACGATATTCTTTTCGCGCAACTTCTAGGTCTCGTATGAATAAGTCATTGGTCTACTAAGGTTCAGTCCTTCCTAAGCCTAACGTTTACAAGTCACGTCCAGCGACGATGAGCACTGCTAGACTTCAAACCTAGATCTGACGGCAATGAAGATGTGCGGTTGCAAGCTGTAACGGCGGGGGGCAGGGAATGCTCCATTCCAATCAGCTGCTGTGTCTGCAGCGCACAAACTGTGTGCAGCTTCACTTACGGGCAGTTTCCAGTGACGAATATACAAGGGTATATAGATGTCTATCGATTTGCTCCTACTCCACAATTTGCCTTTTGGACCCTGGGTGTAGAGCATGTTTTCCAACCACTGAAGAATATACAGATCTGACAACATTTCTGAACACAGGACCAAGGTTGAGAATAAGCTTCTACATAAGGACGACATCCAGCTCCCGCAGTTTGTGCAATCCCGGCATCACAGCTTTTATGTAGCTCGATACAGCGACAGGCAGCGTAAGAATTCCAGTCGTAGTTGTTCACTACTTCGAGTGAAGAACCCCTTCCAGGGGATGGTGACGGTGAAGGTGAAACACTTGCGAACAGCGCTGGATTCAGCGCCTTGGGATATGAATTCCCCTTGAATGCACGAGGTTTCTGAAACCAGCCTGGAACATAGCAGGGCTCTCTGGTGCATACACCAGGGGAGTCATTCGCTGCCAGACACCCTTGCTGATTGTACTGAGAGATGTCGTTGACAAAAGCTGGACTATAAGAATGCTCCAGTGTGTATCCTCCTTCGATCCGAACATACGCACACGACCATTGATCGCCGTAATAGCCCAGAGGGTTTGGTTGCGGAGGTTGAGGCCAGTTACCACGAACAGGTACGCTACTGATTCCCCCGAACCATACCCAACCGAGCACATAATCTCCATCAGGAATGACCCTTGGAATGGTCGTATTCACGACATAATACCCACGAGGAAACTGATGCTCTTCCCCATCATTTCCAACGTACGAGTAACCAAAAGGATCCGATTGGAGCTCATCCGGAGCCGCTGCTTTCGGATGCGCACCCCAGCAACTGTAATGAAATGCATTCCGCTCGTGTGCTGCCTTGTCCATCATACTTCCAAGGGGAACAATAGTCAGTCGCACGAAACCACCAGGGCCATGATTATTGCGAGTATACTTCACGGTGATATGCTGTCCCCGGTAATACCTTGCTGAAGGATTCGAGGGCGAATTGAAATTCGCGTATCCGCCCTGAATAGCGCGGAGATCACATGGGCCATAGCATTCATCGATACCAGACTTGGCCTCACCCCCAACCCGACAATCCTACAATGGATATGGAAAAAGCCGAAGGTTAGAGATCTCAACTGTGGAGCTCAAAAGCTTATGTGCCTTACCCGTGGTGATATACTCTGTGGCTCTGTCATAACAGAATGAGCTAGAGCATTAGTGACGATGAGAGACACGATTGCCCAAAAAGGATACCCTGCCATTGGAAGATTGATACTGATGTTCCTTGGAATGATGTTCTCGGAAAGAGACTGTTAGATATTCGAGAACCTGGCCCTTTGAAGCCCATGCTTCGAGCAATGCGGGCATGCTGAAAGCGCTTCATCCTGAAATAGCAATTGCCCAGAAGATGAAAACTCCTTTCGCGGAGTGAAGGTGATAATGACAAACAGGCTGACATGCTTTTGAATTTGCATGCTTACATGAAGATCTCCATCAGCCACGTCATTTTGTGCAACTAGTTAAGGGCCAGGAGGAGGACTGATCTCTATGACGCATGTGTTGGTTTGTATACACAAAGCAAGTGCCCATTGCGACGTTATCGGTGGCTCATACTGGTTCAACATAACGTTATCGCCTTCATGTTGGTACGTAAAGGATTGTTAAAGTAAAAAGCCATAAAGATGAAAAAAGGACTTCGGTATACCGTCCCCTGGAGCATTCACCACAGCGAGACGATTGGGCTGACTGAGGTCACGGGTGTGCCGCGGGATACGTCATACGTCCTGCATGAATGTTCCTTGACAGACGTATCAGCAAGTAACGTTAATTGGTGTCCGAACAATCCTACGTGGTATCTATAGCAGAATGCTCTGAAGTTCTCCGAAGAACTATGGAGTACGACGGTACTTCAGCCTTCCCATTGCGTTGAAACTTACCCGTTCAAGGGTATACGCGTGCCCTACAGTACAAGGGTAGAACGCTAGTCTGCAAGACAAGTCTTTACGTGGCTTACTGTGAAATTCAAAATAGCTCTTCGATTGACGATTCACAGTGTGAATCCTCAATCGAAGAGCTATTTTGATCATCGACTATAAGCCGCCTTTGGCCCAGTATCTCACTCGGACTCGGATCCAATACTTGCCCGTCTTTTCAGATTTTAAGAACCCAGAGGGATACATATCTACGAACTTACCGCAATGTGAGCTGCCGAGGCTAAGTTCACAGTATCTAATCCGAGACGACAGACTGCATTGCTAACGTTAACCTTCCATCCGCTTGGCAGAGAATCAAACTGCGGAGTACTTCATCATGTAAGGCTCAATAATTATTCCAAGTCCCATCTTCGCTGATGTCAGGCAGATAACCTTGTTCTTGCTCGGATATACATCCCTTTGGTAGTAAAGATATCATAACGTAACAAACTCAGTACACGTGCAGACAACCCCCAGAAGCGCTCAATAGTTCCTAGCTCACTCAGGTAAAAAAAAAGGTCATGTAGGCAAGACCAATGTGTGGATATCAATAAAAGTGAAGATTGTCCTGAGACGCGCAATGAGCGATGCTGATGAATTGTACTATCATCGTTCTACCACTTTCGAGTATTTCGTCCAATCTTCATGGAAACTGTGATGCTGCAAATCCCGAGAGGCTTTGCCAGTGTGCGATGATAATGACTCGCTCTATTCTACGAGTCACAAGTGTTTCTCGACATACATTAAGAAAAGATATGAGATTCATGTGCAGATAACCAGGCGGAGTGCCGGAGTTGCTCAGTTGTTTTCTATGTACATTACCCTTGTATCGCGTTACAGGATACAACGAAAGAGTGATTTTCTTCGTTGGAATTGTTTGTTGGCACGCGAGACAGTTTCCGCAGTCCGTCTTTTCGAGAACGTTTGTTGAACAACCAGGTAAGTGATAACCGTTGTGCAGACAATGTGTATTGCACCCAGTAAAGTTTATGGACCATAATGAACCTTCAAGGCCTTCTGGCTGCCGGCCATCCCAATGCTCCCTTCAATCTCCACACACTTGTGTTAACGTTTACTTCCAACAACTTTCGATTACTTGCAGTAGACTCCGAGGAAGCCGTTCAGCCATGAAAGTCATACACAATTGACAGAGCGATACGGATACCGAGGAGTAAATTCTTCTTTTCGAATAGGTTGTGTTTCAAAAGAGATACTACAGTGACCTCTACGTCGGAGTTTCTGTTACCGCCGTAACAAAATACGAAGACGATGCTGAACCATTTGCACTCAGAATATTACCCTATCATGCATTCCAGCTCAGACATGCTTGAGTCGTTACTGGGGTTTGGGTGCGGGAAGAAAGCCAGATAAATTCGAAATGAAACGCTTGAGGAAGGCGAGTAGAATACAAGAGCAAATTGCATAGTGTTGTCTACAATCGACCTTGTTGGATGAGAGCTTGCACATGCGATCCACTTCTCGTGGTGTGCCTAACTTCCCTTCTGGAAAGCGATACGGATTCACATTCGGTTCTCCACAGGAGGCCAGCACTTTAGCCTCCCATGGTACACATGTGTTGAAGAGGAAGCTCATTTGTAATGGCCGTACGGGTATGTTGAATGATGTAGAGCATTATATCTTGCGATGTCCGAAACGTATATACACAAGACGACTCCTTCGTCAACCCCTTCGTGACCGTCAAGGTCTTGTTGTCGCTGATATGTTGGAAAATGGCTGGGAAAAGTGTTGGCCTTCCTAGCAAGAGAACGTTTCTTTCAACAGAAACGCTCTATGTTTAACTCTAATTAAGCTAGGTGTGCCTATAAAAGAGACGGGGAGAGCTTAGGCCGATGGTTCTCTTCGGCTCAATCTTTCTTCTTCGTCTTCTTCTTCTTCTTCTTCTTCTACTTCTTCTTCTCTCTTACTACGGCCTGATACATCTCATTTCGACGCGTCTAAAGATCTTTTCTCCTGTCTTTCTCTCTATTGAAAAAGGCCATGAACATTGTTGGCCATCGTCTAATCATTTCTACGAGCGAGTTAACTTTTCTCTCTCCATGAGTACGAAGCTTGTCGCGTTTAGCTGCATTGGTAAGTCACTTGCCGTAAGTGGCATCGAAAAAGAATGTGATCAACGTTTTTCTTGGGGCCCGTACCATAATCGCAACGAATGGTCTCTAGAGAATTCCTTGGCCGAAAGGTATGAATCGAGGTTCATGGGGCTTCCTACATCCGAGTTTGGAGTGGTGTATCCCCAGATGAGAACAGGTGGACCCCTCGAAAGCCCTGGCAATCGCAAAGGAGGGTTATAGACTAAATTTGTTTTGTATGACCAGCTCTCCAATCCGGAAGTTAATTAGTTCCCTGTGGGGAATGAAGTCTTGGTTAAGAAGGAGGAGGGTATTCAGCCCCATTGTAGGGTTGAAAACAACTGAGTTTCTTCTCAACATGTTCATTTTGCATCGATTGTTTCATTTCGTGAGTTTTCTTGTTAGGTTTCTGCCTCAAACAGAAGAACGATACACTTGTAGATACGTTGAAGGGCGGTCCAGGTCATCTCTTTCAAATTATCTTCTTCTGGGGTCCTGTTCGGTTTCGGAACTATTCATATTCAGCGAAACGTTAAAATCATGTCCTTTGGGACTGAGGACATTTTTGAAAGAGCTTTACCATTTTTGTTGCTGCGGTCTCTTCTTCTTTATTTTGGACAGCAGTTTCGACTACACTGAAGTAAAGCTTTTGACAAAGCTTTCTCTCTTCAAAAGGACAAGAATTTCTTTGGCTCATGCCGAATCAGGTGTTTTCAGGACCTCACAGTATGCTGACGTCTCGTAAACGATAACCAAGACGCATTCAAAATCAAATTTAAACGGGTGTTTGAGTTTGTTCGATGCACACGTCAGTCTCAAGAGCAGGAATAGAAGGAAACAACTGGTGTGGCTTAAAGCGGCACAGTATCACCGTCTAGGCCTGGTCTTCACAGCTGCCCCGATCTCTCAAACTTTTTCATGTCATCTGCAAAACTTCTTTTCCTCCAAATCTGTACCCTAGGAAATCTCTGAGGAGTACGTGATTACACAAAGAAATTAGGCTCCTTCTAACAAAACCTTCCAAGAGCTTGAAGGCGAGGTTTCGTTTGTTATCTGGGAATGGGGGACAATTGGACTAGACATGAGCTCGTTGAGGGTCTTACTAGGTTGCGAGGAGAGAATCCAGTTCGGCAGGAGCAATTTGACCCAGACTCTTTGTTCTTTGATGAACTGAATCCCCAAGAAACAGGTGTTCGACAAGAACCACCTTCGCAACCAGATAATGTGCTAGACTTTTCTCCTCTTGGGTATGAACATGGACAACTACAGGCAGCGTTCGACTCAACCCATGATCCAACTTATCCTGAACAAAACGCATTTCTTCTAACAGAACCGGACAATTCACTCTCTCTGAGGGATGTTACAGTACTGCCAAGCACTGTTGCAGGCGAAGAGAGGCCTACTAGAACGTCACAAGATTATGTGCAAGAAAGTGAGAGCAACCTTCATGCGTTGAATGGAGGTCAGATACGACCCCCTTCCATTCAGACTGCTATAAACATGCAACAGCCTCTCAATTACACTTCTCTTCCGTCAAATCTCGGCTTTCATTTCTCTCCATGGGGCGATTTGCTCGAACAGAATAACAATCAAGTTTGCGCAGGGAATATGGGCACGCTTCAAATCCCAAATGCAAACTATGTGCAACCGTTACCAATACAAACGACTCTTAACGTGCAACGACCTCTCCCGACAGTCGATTTTCCACCACAAGCAAGTAGTCTACCAGCTCAATGGAATGGCTGGTCAGAACGTGATAATGCTCAGGCTGATTCACGTAATGAAAGTACTGTCGGAGAGTTAAATGGACTTCATATGCAAACCCCCGTTCAGAGGGTTTCCAATGAGCACCAATTCTCTGAAATGGCTCATATAGGACAAATCTATCCGGCTTCTCACGCTGGTGATTTCCAGACGAATAGTCGCGAAACGAACCCGGAACCCGGGCAAAATCTCCAAGCAGGCAGCGAAAACCAGCATGAATCTCAAGGAAGAACTGACCGTGATTCTTTGCCTCAGAAGAAAACTGCCTCTCTACGAGATGAAGAAGAGACCGAGTCGAATGGAAGCTTCAAGGTTTCTTTCAGTGTATCAGATGATGGAAGCGAAGGCGACAGAGCCGAGCCTTTTCAATTAAGGCCTCCTAATCAAGCAAGCCAATCTGAAGTTGCTAGGGAAACTCCGGCTGCATCTGATACGCAGCAATGTCGTCGTATGACGAACGAAATCCAAGGTACACGAGATATTCATTCGCGCCAGCAATCGAGACGCTCGAACGTGAGCAAGTCTCCCGGAAGCACTGCATCTGAAGCACGTCAAGCAGTAGGTCAAGGAGCTCGTACAAGGTCTGTGAGGATTGTAACTCCTCCCCGAATAACTCCTGAGAGAGAAGATAGAAGATCAATATCAGAGAGAAGGCCAACTCCAACTGCCAGTAGAGCTCACCAACGGGATATTCGAGACAGACGTTTTCATGCTCAAGAAGTAGAAAATGTTCCTTTGGAGAAGGAGAAACAGCCGGAAAATGAAACTGAAGGCATTAAACCTCTGACCGAAGAGTATGTTAGGAGTTTGGATTTTCGGTACAAACCGCTGCCGGATATTGAACGTGAACTGTACCTGAAAGAAGAAAAAGGATATACGATACCGGCGATTGAGATCAAATTGCAACAGGAACACTTGGTGTCACCCATCATTCGGTACATCCGCGATCACCCAAGAACTTACAGGCATGTGAGGGCGCCAAATGGGAATCAAGTGGTGCTCGTTCCGGACGATGAATTGTTTGGAGTGCTGTATAGGCTTGTCAAAAATCTTATGCTACATAGACTCGAAGGAAAAATTGCTTCGTTTGTGTCGCATATCTTAAACAAGAGTATCAACAACAAAATCCCAGGCTATTTCTGCAGGAAATTCATCATGTTCGTGGAAAAGCTTTCTGTGCCAAACAAGCTGAAGGACGTTCATAACTATATCTTTAAAGGGAAGAACCATGTGGATATCACTTGGATACTGCAGAAGCTCGAGCGTCACCTTGATAGAAGAATATGTTTACGAGCGCCGACATACATGACAGCAGTTTTCCTTACGCGCTTGGAGCAACACCGAAGGGAGTCTGAATTCGTGAAAAAATGGTCTAAAGACGTAAGAGCTTGGGGAACAAAGTCTCTTAGAAAAAGTGTCATTTTGAAACAAAATCATGTCATGTACGAAAAGGGTACAGTTCCAAATCAAATGGGGGAACTCGAGCGGAGACAAGCAGAGTTTCAAATGGTTATCGAACAATTTACTCATGAATTCTGTTGGTATTCACGAGAAATGTTCTTGTGTGAAGATATTCAGTCCCATTACATTCTTGCTCGATTTATGATGAGAAGCATTATCCAGAAAAAGAGAACGAAGTTGAAACACGAAGTTGGAGAATTTGGAAATCAAAGTCGCCTAAATTTCTGGGTGAATATTGAAGAGTACATTAACGCATTGTGGAAGGTAATGGTCGACGAACTGTATGATTTCCTGCAATTTGCTGATCCTGCAGTGTTTATGGTTGAGCTGTGCAAGGAATTAGATACTAGGTGTAAGAAGATCCTGTTGGACGTGAAAACGGATATGAATCCTCGGAAAAGTAAGCCGAAGCCGAAAGCTGTTTATTTCCCACACTATGGTAATCAAATCGGTTCGTTCTGCGCGAAATCATTTGGTAAGGCGGAAGCTGTTTTGACATTCCAGAAGACCCGTTTGAGTTCGAAACGGCAGAATTTGGAATCTCTGGAAGAAGCATATGACCTGTTTCATCAAAGCACAAGATAAGTGATGGTATGTTGGTTTGTTTTGTCCCTTTAATATGTAACTTACTCAGGCTTTTTGTCCTGAGAATAAAATGTAACAATTGTCTCTCGGTGTATGTTTTAAGACAAAGCGATGACTCAGTGCCTCTGTTTCTCGGGCGATGAACTGTGCTCAGGTTAGAATTAGGACGCGGGAGTGGGGAGTTGGAATAAAACGATAAGGGCGGCTGAACGTGATTCCTCAGTATTAATATGGCTCGAGTAAGTTTTGGATCCAACAAGAAATCAGCGAGACACGATTCATTAAGAATAACTTTCGATGGGCGGTGCTGACAATGACGGCGGTGAATGACGGATTTGAAGCTACCACAAGCTCGGTTGTCAGAAGATTTACGCGTATGTCTCACGAGGACACGCAACGCTCAGCGGTTGGAGAAGTAGAAACTAGCGGTCAGAAGAGTGCGAGTAAATGCAATAGAGCTAGCGAGAAGCAAAGAGATGGGCTTCGAAAGACGACACACGGCATATGCAATCGAGTTGCTCCACTTCACAGCGGGATTAGACGAAATAGGGTATCCTTAAAACCCTTTAACTTTTCTTTTAAAAATAGTGCAGGTGACAACAGCAGCGCATTTCCTTGTTGTATTAGGGCTACAGAGTGGATCACCTTCACTTCGCGCAACACGACGGGTGAGAGGAGTCGACAATTACTGATTGACGGAGAAACGCGATTGAACGCACGCTCTTGGAGAAAACCAGTATTGATAACGCTTTGCTGTGTTCGTGTATTCAATAAGTTTAAAGCTTTACCGAAGTCACATGATTGCATAAACGAGCTGCGCGTCGCGCACCAAGCTGCTAGCTCTTGGAAATTTGAAATGAAAGCCCTAACAAAATCTTACACGTACACTTTGTACCATGGATGCCCTCGTACAGAAAACGGGTGTGTGCGCGTCGATTTCAAAATGAGCACGAACGTACACGTAACACTGTAGAGATGAACTGAATCGGTTATAAAAATGGTGAAAAGGTGGCCACAGAAAAAGGTTTACGTGACCCACACATTCTTATTGCATCTACGCGCACTTTTGATTATTTTCTCGTTCTTATCACACCCAAACCGGATCAAGTGACATACGTTCGGTAATCGCTTTTTATGTACCCTTCGTAGTAGTGTGGGAGAACAACGAGACACAAGGGCACACGGGTAGCGCTGCACAGCATGAAGTGGCGCATTCTAACAAAACAGTCGAAGCGAAGCTAAACAATAATACAACGGCGATTGATTCTCCTTTTCACCTTTCGCACCCAGTTCACCAGCACATCACCCGCGCCCATGCGGAGCAAGATTCCTCTCGCGACGTGAGCAGCAAAGAAAGGCCGAACGTGTGACGGCCTTAATGCTCACAGTGCATTGGTTTTTTACATTTGCGCCGCGTTATTGTATGTGGAATGATGCAAAAGTCGAAGATATTCTCGAAGTGAGAACGCTCGTGAAGAATTGTAACTTCGAGTAGAACGAGAACAAGGTAAATCATATCCATTTGTAACAACTTCCTTCTTCAATCTAGAGTTTTCATGACGCAATTGCAAAGCAGTGTCATACAAATTGGTAAGCTTTTGTTTCTCACTCCACAGCTGTTTCTCCAAGCTTTGGATGATGCGTTTGCGGTTGTAATAACAACGACTTGAGCTCTCGCGGTTTTTTCTTCGACGTTCTGCGATCTTGTCCACCGCGGAACACGGTTTAGCGCTCTTGGGAGATGCAGAGGAGACGCGTTTCGATTTGGAGCGCGACGGTGAGGACGGCAGCGGAGGTGGCGGTGGAGGCTGCGGCAAAGGCGACGATGAGCGATCTGTGACCGGCGAGAGTAAGTGAAGCGATTTTGACGATGCATTGGTAGAGCTTTCGGAAGGCGCATTCCATGAAGTGCTCGTGTTGGTGGACACTGATTGCGATGCGCTTTGAGTCGAAGCAAGAGGTTTGAATGGTTCGAACAGGGGCATTATGGGCGGATTGAACACCGAATCTGCGAGAGTAGGAGACGGCGAGAGAAGGGGAGACGGCAGGATCGACGAGGGAGCGCCCAAGCACAGGTCGTTGTCATTGAGCAGTGAGCTGAGATCAAGAGACAAATTGCTGAAATCGGGCTGTGAGGCATCGATGGGCGACAAGACGTGAGCCATCTGAAAGGGAAATGAGTGTGCCACAACTCGAGAATCGGGAGCAACTGCTGCTCGTCCGGTTCGAAGCGAAGCGGTGGGCAACACGCTCGTTTATATCCACAGAAGAAGGCGGAGGACAGAGAACGTATTGCTGCCGGAATGCCGGGGGCTGAATGTGGAGGCGGGTGGGTGTTGGTCGCACTCGCTGCGCGAAAAGTGCACGCGCGGGGCACGTGCATAAATTCCAACCAGGCAAAAGCGCAGCCGCAGTTTCGGTGCGGACGCCAAAACTCGGATCTGACGTGGGACGGCAAACCGCAAGTTGTGTGCTCCGATTGACTTTTCGACACTTTTGACTTCGCGTAGCTGCGAGTGCGTTGCGCACGCGCTGCGGCGCTGGTAGCTGTGTGCATCACGTCCTCCAAGGCGACGAAGATCGATGGCGCCAACTGCGAGGAAGATAAGTGACAGTCTTGTTTCCGGAAACCCTGTACTTACGGGAGAGAAGACTGTCGCCGCAGTTTCCAGCAACCTCAAGCAGATTGGCTAATGGTATCCGCTTGGAAAGCATTGGGCGTCTCAGACGCATGGGGCGTGATGTGTAAGAGGGTTTATCCAATGGTAAACTGATTTCGGTTTTGCTGTGTCAGGCTGCGCTTTCACACGCTGAACGTATACGACGAAGTAACTTTGGTGCATGTACCGGACGAATCCCACGGTGCCCCACCTCGAATATAACCTGACGTCAAGATCCGTGCGTGTCAGAAGGAAACGTGGACACACCTTCAGCTCCGCAAACACGGCATCTTCCTCACCAGGCTAAAGTTCAGCCGCTGAAGAAAGACATCGCCGCTTGGCAAAGCTTGGACGTGCGTTAGCAGGCCGCCTGTCTCTCTCTCGGTGACGTTACCCCTGTACAAGATCCATGCGATGCTGATCGAAAGCAGCTGTACACCGTTACGCTGTTCTTTCGAGAGTCTACAACAACAGACAAGTACTCACGGCGGCATCCGACCCGCACAAGTCGCTAAGGAACATGCCGATACGTAGCATCTTAGCGTTTTGCCAACTCCCCTTCACCTTTGCCTACGATGATCAACCTGTTCTCAGCCGTTGATACACTTGTATTTACGAATGTAGCGCTCACGCATTGGCAGTCACCTCTGCTCTGGCATGAAACATTCATCCGTAATGCCCTGGTGGCTTGGGTAATACGAGAGATTGAATGAGTGATCGACGACAGATTTCATGAGCTCCTAAACACGCCTCTGCGCTACGACAGCAATCTATGGAAGACCGGTTGCTTCCTGCCTAGCATAACAAAGTTGCAGGCAGCGTCAGTGTAAATTGATGTATGTGGAAAGCCACAGGACGTGAAGCTCTGTTACGGACGTCGATGCTCATGCAGTATCGAGAGATACGCGTGCCCTAATGGTACAGTTGACGCATGTTGTGCATTATTGCACCCTCGACAACCAAGGCACCCCCAGCTTCGCCACAGCTGGGTGTCGAGATGCTACGATCCTGATTTTCGCACTCACCTTTTTCAGCGCTACTGGTGAAATCAGCAACACGCGATCATCGCATGATGCACGTTACCATGCTCGCCACCCTCGCTCACATCGAGTTGGTCATATCCCTTCTCCCCCTTGGAAATAGTGAGCCGTCTTCGTTCTCTATCCCGTCCAAAGATCTGACCCAAATTCGCTGTGCCGTTTTGCATCGCTGCATCGCTCATTTCACACCCCGTCCTTTCATTCGCTCGCAGCGCCTTTTCGTAACTTTGTTACAGTCGAGTACATCATGGATGATCAGCATTCTTAATAACGCCACGCTTGTGCTCACCTTTGCGCCGTCTTACACGTCACGACTGACGTTTCAAGGCTGCTCATTTTGTACTTGACTTTTGCAATGTGTTCACATCTGCTGTTTCAGAAGGCGGCGCTTCTCCGCCGTAGCCTCCGTGATTCTACCTGGCCTCAAAGCTAGCGTGTGCACAAGTACCAAGGGGATGGGCCAGATTCGTTTCTGTGTGGAACGTGGACTGCAGCCGTGCGCTCTTCATTTCGGCGTCGATTCCAAGTGCGCTTCCATTCTCTGTCATTGTCATTGTCATTCTCAGCCGCTGGGCTTGATGATTGGGACACGGCGTTCTGCTTTTCTTCTGAGATGCACTGTAAGCGCAACGCGTGGATCACTAGAAAATTCTGTATGCGCGTCTTAGGTGAGTTGCAACCCACGCGCAGTGGTGAAAGGTTACAGCTGTACTGGTTCGAAGCAAATATTTTGCATCGCGGCCATGTGTGCGCAACAATGCATTAGTCACCAGTTCAAGGCTTCGTCGATCCGAGCGTGGATAAAGCGCACGGCGGCGGCAGTAGCGTGCAACGAATGCACTCGGCGAATGCACGACGCCGTCGCCCTTTGCGCAGACGTCCTCTTCATCGCGGTCCCACAATCGTTACTGTCATCGTCAGTGTCTCTAGCTGCGCACACAAAACCCCTGTCAATTCTTACGAGAGAATGTACATCGCCATTGTTCCCTGCCTCGCGCGTCATATAGCAATCCATGCATTACACAGATTAAAGTCGTCGACTCAAACGCGGCTCTCAACGAATCTGCTTCGCCCCACGCTGCGTGGGTGAGGATTGTTGAAACAACAATTGTTCCTCGCCTTTTCGAAGCCTTGCGTGAACTCACCCCAAACTGGAACCAAATTAACCCATTTTGGGTGAGATTGGGTGAGTTGGTGGCCAACTGCTGGTCCGACCTGGTCCGACCAGCAGATGGCCACCAACTCACCCAATCTCACCTTTTCAAAAGGGTAAGGAAAAGCTCCTCACCCGAACAACAAGTGACCACTGCGGCTGCAAACACTATGACAACGTGATTCCACCGTACGATCGCTATAGTTCTACACGACCCCCACCATCACTACAGACAAACGGTATTCCTAATTAGCTGCGTTGTCGACCATTAGACTTCTGTTGGCAGCATAGCATTTCAGTAGCATTTACGTCAAGCATCAGGTCCGTAGGAGCTTGTAGCACGCTGAGTGAGCCCTGAGCGTATCGTTTTCTTCAAAGTTGATGTAGACGTGTCCAAGCATTGTCATAGTTCGTCCCTTTCAGCATTCTGACATAGTTCCATTGTTCTACGGACGTTTTTGTACGGGTGAGACAATTACCTCGTTTACGCCGACCACTTGTCCAACGAGAGCATGACCCAACAAAAGCCAATTAAGATCGGAACAATGAGATATACTCATATTAGTGCAGCAGTCGTGGGCAGCACGACAACAAGTGCATGTCGTGTAGTCTCTTCTTCTTCTTTATTGTGGACAGCAGCTTCTAATTACTAAGCTGCAGTAAAGCTTTCAAAGAAAGCTTTCTCTCTTTAGGAAGGCCAAAAACTTCTGTGGCACTTGTCTAATCAAACTTTGCACTGTTCGCCTGGCAGAACGAGGTAGCCCCTTAAAAAGCTCGCGCCTAGACGCATGTGTGAATCGACAACGCAAAACGAAATGATCGTGTAGTCTCAAGTTGCGGTTACCGCCACGAGTGCTATCTTAAAGATCAAAGTGAGAGAGCTGAAAATCCCTTGTGCGTTTGTGTTGGTAGAACGCTCACAAAGATACAGAGACAATAGGGGTGTTGTGATCATACTTGGACATGTGATTTGAGCAAATGAGTAGAGTTCTGCAAGGCCTGAATGCATCGCGCGAATGCTAAACATGCATCACAACCCTGGGCTTTGTTCGGTACCATACATCGCGGCGAAACGTCGTGTTGTGTAAGTGAACGTGGTTGTAAGCGGTGCAAAAACAAGGGTGTGAAAGGACGAAGGATGGGATGAACGCATTACATCTTTACGTGTAGTTGTTTACCGAACACATGCAAGCAAGTCTTTGTACACGCAAGGGTGCGAAGCTTTGTAAACGAACTAGAGGGAAAAACAAAAAAAAAACAACAACAACAGTCAGTGCGAAGTAGTAGAGATAAACAGTGCACAATGCGAAAACTCGCGCGAACCGTCACAGCACGTCTCAACACGGCCGCAACCTCAGCTCCGCTGCACAGTCTCGAAAACCGAACCAATGCCATCATGAACGTATAAACCCAACAAGAGCACGGTGATCCGAGAGACAGCAGCCAGCAAAGCTAGATATTGATGGCACAGCATCCTAGGTTACATCGAAACTTGGGTTCCGAGTAACTTGTGGAGGTGTTGTGGCGTCTGGCCGGCCTGGTGTATCGGAAGTAACTCGTGGTGCGAGTTGGAGGTCCGTCGGAACGGAACGTGCGAGAACGATACGTTGTGTCAGTGGTGCTCGGATCCCACTCATCAATGCGAATGAGCCCCATAATGATGATGATGATACAAAAGAGCAGGTAGAATATGAGATGCGTGAACGGCACCTGCAGCTGCGAATAGTTTGACAGACACGCTCCAGTAGGTCCACCTCCGATCCAATAGATGCTCGTATTCACAATCAGAACCGGAACCGTATAGATGGCGCGAATGAGGATGTAAGCGCGCATGTTCATCTCAATGGAAGCATTGGTGTCGGTAGTACCCGACGTACTGGAGTCATCATCATCATCACGTTCCGCAAAGCATCTCAGAAACAAGAACAAAATCTCGAAGCACAGCTCCAACAACAACACAATCTGCATTCGAAACAACGGCCCACCACACTCCGAAAGCGGTGGAATGGACGTCACTTCAAAGTCCGCCACGCCAGGCACGCCGTCACCACCCGCCGGTACGGGCGGCGGCACGGGCGCAACCGGCAGCGGCGAAGCCGGCGGCTGCTGCGGCTGCACATTCGGCGACGGAGACGGCGACGGTCTTTGTGGCAACGGCGACAGCACCGGCTGCGTAAGCTGTCTCACTGCCACTGGCATCATGTCCTGTCTCACCGTCGTCAACATTCCACGCTCCTTGCGTTCCCCGCTCGCCCCCTTCCTGTGCCTCCCCACGCGTCGCTCTTCCCCCACGGGCACCAACGCAAACACAAACAACAATAAACACAACGCCGCCAGCCCGACGCGAAACGCGCCCACACGAAACAAACCATGCTTCGACGAAAGCACAACGCACAACACAAGCGCCCAAAGCGGCGCAGCAACAGGCGCCACCGGCGCGTCCAAAAGCACATCGCCTTGAAGCGCGACAGTCATCGTTCACGCTCCCCCCCTCCCCCCTCCCCACCCCTCCGTCGACGCGCCGCGCGCGCGCCCACACTCAGGTAAGCGATGCGTTGCGACGCGGCGCACTGGCGCATCGCCGCCTCCCCAAACACGCTGCTTGTAACGGCCACAACCTCCGCGTCCACGTCGGGCCATTTTTGTGTCATTATTTACGCCGCGCACGTCACAGCGCGGCCACGCGTTCCACGTGTCGGGGCGGGTGATGCGCGCTGCGCCGTGCTCGGCGCGAGTCTGCGCGCGCCAATTAGAACGCGCGTGCGAAACGCGTGCCACGCGCGTGCCACGCGATGCGCAGTGCTCGACGGCTTGAGCTTTCACAACGAGCGTTGTCTTTGAGCTCCGAGCAGAAATGCATCACACAACGATCGTGATCGCGTTCAAACCGCCTCCCACAGCACGGCGAGCGTCGCTCCTTCGTGGCCGTGCCATCACCAGTCAGTCGTCACATCAGGTCCTCCCCGTCGCGTTTGTTGGCATCCACGCCGTTGCTGCTCGTCGCGCGCGAGCGACACGGTCTCCGTGGAGCGCGCATGGCAATGGCACCGTCTCACGACATGTCGTCCGATCATGTCGTCCACCCTCTCCCCTGCCCCCCCTACACACACACACACACACTTCCGCTTCCGCTGCGCCCGTATGCAAAAACTTCTCGTCTCTTTGGCCACGCTCGAGGAGCTCACGCGACCGGCCTCATCGTCCAGCACGTGTAGCGCTCGTTACGACGCGCTGCCGTCGCACGTGAAGGCGCCGTCCTGTCCCCAGGTTGCGAGGATACCAAGCGAGTGTTTCCTCGCTGTAACTTTGCGTGTCATCATTCGTCCGGTGCCAATTCGGTGTGTTTATGGCGCACACACTTTGATCCAAGGGCCGCGATAGATACAGCTTTGTTTCAACGACTGCACGGAGAGCACAGTGCATGCTTTTAGCGCATAATATGACTGTACACAGCCTGCCAATGTGGCACAGGTACCTTCGTAGCTGATGCAGTAAGATACGCAAGCTCAACTGCATGGGGTTTCGCATGCCTTTGATCCAGCCAGCTGCCCTGCCAGGTGCGGAGAAACGACGTGTATCCGACTTGAGTACTATCGACAATAACAATGGTCAGCTCGTATGCGAACAGATAGCAAAGGGCGTAAAGTTACACGTCGGCCGTATTCTCTCCTTCAGATAGGCGATGCACGTCGCAATCGTATGTGCGTTTGCGCCGTTGTCAAACACAGCACCAACAGTTTTCTCTTGTTCGATGATCAATGCGCTGCCGACGTTCGACTTCGCCATCTCGTCATGTCCGAACTTTGACGACATCTTCCCGAAACCGTCGCCCTTACTTTTGAAACTGCTTCGCATCATTCTTCGCAAACCATAGCTTCTGTTGCCGGCGTTCTTGTGGGTGCTCCGCATCCTCAGCAGGGCCTGACGGCTGTGGGAAATATTGCGTCAAGGCGTACAGCCGCTCACCAGTGTCATGCATGGATTTGTGGATGCGGACGACGTCAAAAAGGGCTGCCAGTTCATGGAGCGTGTCATTGGATGAGCCAACAGTGGGGGCAGCCGGACCGCGCATCCGCGAGAGCATGGAGCGTTTGGCTGCTTGCTCGTATGGTATAGCCGAACGGGATCGAGTGGCAGCCACCTGCATGCGTGGAGCACAGTGTATACGACTCTCAAGAGAATGCTGAACGAGCTCGACAACTTCCGTTGCGACAACCGGCCTGATATGCTTCTGAGCTTAACTTAAAATCCCAGCCGATTTTGAACCAAACTATTCACCTAATCTAATTCAGGAGCCAGATAGAGATATCCGGTGCTTCTGAGGGGTTTGCTGGCCCACGGCGCCGCCCGTTGTAACCATACACTTACAAAGGGGGAAGGATTAAGGGTTAGCGCTACGTAGCTACCGTGTAGAGAGAAAGAAGGTACGACAGTACACGTGCAAGACTTGTACTCAAAAGAAAGTCTACTCTGAGGAATTTTTGCACCGCAAAATTTGCTATCTTAACCCTTAGTCTCGCAAGAAGAAGAAGAAGACCAACATAATTGACCTCATTGCAGGTCATTAGTCACCGTGTTTGCGTTTCGTCAACTCCAGTCAGTAAAACTGCAGTGTCCTGTTTTCACAAACGCAATAAAGAAATTGAAAACGCTGTTCGTCTTAACGTCTCTAACAGTCTCTCAATGAAGATAGATTAAACAAATTTCGAGTTAGGCTCGTGCCTTTGGATGCAAGCGTCAGCAGAGGATTGCACTGTTGTTGAAATTACATTTGAAACTGTAACGCCAAGAATACGCCAACGGATAACAAAGAGAGGCCCGGGTACATCCGAACAAACAGAGACTCGGAAACAGAGGCAGAAAGAGAGAAAACAGCGTTCGAGATGCCATTTCTTCCTTTTGCGCGTCGTTTATGCAGAAGCTTCGTACGCACTACGCAACGAGAGCCAGTGATTACTGGATGTTTTTGCTCAGTACGTGTAGTACTAACCTAGAACTCGGAAAGGCAAATAAGATTAATTCTATTTGTCAGCTGATGTATCTATATATCATACTTACGATAAGAAAGGAATGTCAAAGAGTGAGGTTGCAGAAGGGTAGTTATTACTATTTTTTCCATAAAACAGGCCTACTTGGTCAGGGTGGTATTCTCGCCTTAAGAGCGACTGGTCTTGTGACAGGACTCCTGTTGTTACACCAAAAAAAAAAAAAGACGTTTGTCCTCTATATTAAACAGTGATAGGAGCCGGTGTCAAGCGGGCAGGGAGGGGGGGAGGGGAAGGAGGAGTTCCGTTTTTTTTTTTTTCTGTGGTCGATCATCGGCAAAACTTCGTGGACTGCAAATATCCAACCTACATACTTGCAGTCCGCAAGTTGCAGACTGCAAGTTTCCCAAACTTCTCGGGCGCCCTTCCGTAGAAAGCTCAAGCAAATTGCAAAACCCCAAACATAGCTAGAAGTAGCAGGACGCGGATGGGCTTGCATCAAGCATAAAAATGGAATGAAATAGAGCATTCCTAAGAAAGAGGTATGTTACTCACAGAATATACAACCCTGGTGGTTGATTTGCACTTTTCAGCTCTTTGGAAGTCAAACCAGAGCTGTAAATTTCGATTGCTCTGCTAAAGCGTAGGAGATGTTCCACGTTATCCTGTGCCGCTTTGTACCAGCTTTTCATGCAAATTGATGCATATTCTGAGGTGGCCTTTCTTTTAGAGTTCTGTGGAGTCCAGGGTCTGGACGGAGCAAAGGGCATGAAAGGGGCTCACGGATAGCCCTGAGGGTTGGCGGCAGTAGCCCAGGTGCGCGCTGTCTGTTGAACACTGTGATTGCGTCTTGGATGCTGATCGTGTAGGAACGCCCCAGGTACGGTTTAGGCTGAAGATACAAGAGTTATACCCCTTATCACCCCTCGCCCTTCGGGATACTTTCGGTACCGTTACCTAAAGAGCACAAGTGACTTCGTCCGCATGTCAGTCCACATAACCCGCCGTCGTACCGAGGACCTGGTTGAGGCACAGGTTCAGGGGTGCCAAGGCACCGATGCGTGTATGCTCAGCTGCCTCGCTGGGCCGCTCACGTGCTCCCATTTCCCATGCGGTGTGTAAAAACCTGTCTGTCACGAGGACAGCACCAAGCAATATCGATTAGGGGCAGGCACGATACCAGCCACACATATGCGCGTAACCTCCACGCTTGGCAAATTGTCATCGGTGAGGGATGCTGCGGTGCCAGGGGTCCATAAAAACCAGCACGGCGATGCACTGGCAATGCACCGGTGCCACTCTCGTCCAATATCCCAGAGCTTCACCGTCATCCCAATCAAGGGCATCATGTCGCCTTCTTCCGTCCTTACCGACGCGGCTGCCTCAGTCATGACTTCTCCGCAACAACTTGAGCATGTGGTCCGCTTGGTCTGCGAGGGAAGCTGTCTGAGGTCGTGGAAGATTGGATTCTCCGCCATTTTGCTGGTGGAGGGACTGCTTTTCGCCCATCTCGTGTACTTCCTTAAGAGATTCACTGC